>JABCKS010000010.1:0-23594 GCA_018851325.1 Termitomyces sp. DKA19
TACGGGGTTTTTACCCGCCACGACTGTGCTCGATCTTTTTGGCGCTGGCACTACCGCGGGTGCTGGCACCAGAGGCGCCCTCCCCCCCCCCCCCCCCCCCCCCCCCCCCCCCGCGTACACGGAGAATGAGCGGGTCGGCGCTTCCGAATGCCGCTGGTAATCCTTGAGGTGGCCGGATGGCAGGTGCTATGGGGTGAGTGCTTTCGACGGATGCCTGCGGGTGCGGGCAGGTATGGGACGAGCAGCGAAACTAATCTTGAAAATATGTACCCCAGCCTTTCCCAACCATTTGCAGGCTCTACTCCTTCTGCAGAAACTTCTGTAGCTTGCCTCTATCCCACACTCTACGCACGGATGTCCTTCATTAATGCGTTGTGCTCCACCTTACTCTCTTCGACAAGGGTCTACCAACACCAAGACTCGCAGCGAGGTCCGAGGCTATGAAAATAAGGTCCAGCAACAGAAAGGTGACGGAAGGGCACGTTTGGGCGATGCACAAAGACCAGTCCTAGTTCGGCCTCAAACCATGGAATTTTAGTACCAAATCGCCTCGAAAAGTTATTCATATGGTCTACGGGTCCCCTTGAGCGCTAAAATGCGCGACCGCAAGCTCAGTATTACGACACAGCTCAACTGGCCACATGGAAAAACCAAGCATCTCGCCCAGAGGATTGACCACTTGGGGATGCGGAAAACCCTCTTTGTTACTGGAGAAGAGAATCCCCCCGAAAGCTTGGAACGGGCAATCAGGAACATTGAAAAAGTAAAATTGGTCATAACAGACAAACTCAATGTGTATGAATCACTCGAGTGGCCAAGAGTGGTGTTGGACTTGAAGGCAATGTCGTACCTGGAACGGACATATCGAAAGGATGTACCAATACCATCACTAACGAAACTCCTTGATGTTAATAATTCTATATCCTTCGTCTACTCTTCATCCTCGTCCAAAATGTCATCGAAAATGTCGTCATCATAATAACGTGAATATCGATCCAGCCCTGCATTCAAACTTGCAAAAATAGTTTCCATAGTTGACACGAATTCGGGGTAGCTGTCACTTCCATCTGATCAGTTATCATCATAAACAACTTCGTCCCTGGAAATATTGTAGCAAATCTGATGATAAGATTTTCCATGATAAAAGTCCCAGTTGAAAACCGCGTTTGGCAATGCCGAATGCAATTCTTCCCGTTCTCCATGATAATGATCGACATTGATCGTTATGGTCCTGGGAGACTGCAAATATGACTGTCTAATCCCTTCCACCATTTCCGCTATGCCAGTGGAGGATGAAAGACCAAGGGTGACAGCTGTTAGATTTTGCCAGAGATTAACAGGATCGTTGGCTTCAGGATCGCCCCATAGACGTGTATGGTAGGTCCTAATCAGCTCGATGTGAGTTAGAGTTGTCCATTGCTGAATTACACGGCCATCTTGTGGGGTCAAGTAGAGACCGGTGATACCCAGTTTTTCAATTTTAGGTAATCTCCTGAAATGCTGGGCGAAAGCAAAGCAAACTGAGGCTTTCACTGCCAGGTTGATGAGGTTGGGCATTACGAGATGTGGCAACAGGCACTTGCAAGGACCTGGAGAATAATGATTGCTATGAATCATGACGTTCAGAGTATGCAGTGAAGAGGCCACGACTGGTGAAGAATCGTTCTCTACCCAGGCTTGAGGCCCTAATTTGTAGATAGTAAGCGTGTGTAAGGAAGGCGACGCTTGAAACATGGCCTGTAATTGATCAATATTACACTTTAGTCGGTGAATTTCCAAATGCGTCAAATCAGGACCTAATGGGGCACATGTAGGACATCTGGGAAACACCATCGACCGGATGTGCTTTGCTCCAGGAAAAAGAGGGGCGTGATCCTCGAGATACGGGCGAGCATTCGAATCAATCTCGAGGCGGGAAAGGATCGGAAAGGCAAGGGAATTGAAAGGCGACGCAAACTTGTGGAAATCACTCAGGGACTCGATGGATACGACAATCTCGCGGATGCGACTCGTATTTCTGCTGATTGCTTCTGATAAGTCTTTGTAAAAACGAGAGGTAGATAACGGTTGACGGAAGAAGTGAATAGTGATATATAATGGCTGCGCCTTGGACCTTTCGAAGAAGAGCATAAAATTGCAGGATCCACTTTCCAAGTTTGCAAAATCTACGACAATTGAAGTCCACAGCGAAGGCTTGTCGATTGAAACTTGTCTCCAGTGCCGAGACACTGCTGAGACGATCATAGGAAATCTGGGCTCGCTATGCGCAGAATGGGCGCCGGCATCAAAGATGGCGGAGAGAAGCTCATCTGGGAGGATGTGGATATACTGCTTTCTGTCCTTGTTTTGATCTCGGGCAGACAATGACATGTTATCCAGTTGGCAGAGTAGGACGTACAGATCAGTAAGTAGCGCGCTGTTCAAAGCAGCACTTCCAAGGCAAGGGGCGCTTCCGAACCTTGTGACGCGCACACGTGACAACGTGTAGGCGCGTGGTAACTACTTTTATTTGTACGGTCGCGGCGCGCGGAACATCAACCTCGACCGTCATGTCACAAGGATCCCAAGCACCACCCGAAGGAGAAGTCGGTGAAGACTATGCCTTCACTGGACCTCTCCTCGTCAACAAGCTACAAGAGGCGGGGATTCACCCCAATGACATCAAGAAGCTCTCTGAGGCGGGTCTGAACACGGTCGAAGCGGTCGCGTTCACCCCCAAGAAACATCTCGTCACAATCAAGGGAATCTCTGACCAGAAAGCGGACAAAATCCTATCCGAGGGTCAGTCTCAAATCTGGCGCGTTGCTGCCACGCTGACACAGCACACACAGCCCAAAAGATTGTCCCCCTGGGCTTTCAGAGTGCTACGGAGGTCCACGCGCGCAGGTCTGAGCTTGTGCACATCACCACGGGCTCCAAGCAGCTTGATGCTCTCTTGGGAGGTGAGTCTCGAATATCTATCTATCTCTGGCTCTTGTATGCGCGCTTAGTCGTCTGCCCAAGGCGGGATCGAGACTGGTGCGATCACCGAGCTTTTTGGAGAGTTCAGGACGGGGAAGTCTCAGATATGCCATACGCTTGCTGTGACCTGCCAGCTGCCGGTGAGCATGGGCGGCGGTGAGGGCAAGTGCCTGTACATCGACACCGAGGGCACTTTCCGGCCTGTGCGTCTGCTTGCGGTCGCGGAACGGTATGGACTGAATGGAGAGGAGGTTCTTGATAACGTTGCATATGCGAGGGCTTACAACGCGGACCATCAGAATGCGCTTCTGACGAGTGCCAGTGCGCTGATGTCTGAGTCTAGGTCAGCTCTTATTGTGGTACGGCAATGGATTCGTCTTGACATGTGCACAGGTTCTGCCTCCTGATAGTCGACTCTTGTACTGCACTATACCGCACGGATTTCAGTGGTAGGGGCGAACTGTCGTCTCGCCAAAATCATTTAGGAAGATTCCTCCGCACCCTTCAACGTCTAGCCGACGAGGTATTTGTTCTTTTTTTCTCGAGAGATTTCGCTGGAACGCCGACCCTTGCAGTTCGGGATCGCAGTTGTCGTAACGAACCAAGTCATGTCCAACCCTGACGCGGCAGCAGGCCCATACGCAAGCAACGAAAAGAAGCCCGTCGGAGGGAACATCATGGCTCACGCCTCGACTACTCGGTGCGTCCCAAAGTTCTGTCTGTATCATAATGGTCGACTGGAACTGTCGTCTATAGATTGCAACTCAAGAAAGGCCGGGGGAACACGCGATCGTGCAAGATCTATGACTCGCCGTGTCTACCAGAGATGGAAACTCATTTCGCAATCCTTGCCAGTGGTATCGGAGACCCTGAGGAGGAAGGATGAGGAGTTTCTGGGCTCAGTTTGTGGTATCGAGAGACTATATATTGGTAGTACACAAATTCCTTGTAAAACAGCATGCAGCACTAATATCTAATGTAATGAGAGGGTGTCCAGTTTGGAGTGTGGTTGAGACCGGAAGAATCTAATGTCAAGCGAGGAAGCGGGTGAGGATGTTGGCGTCGGTAGAGCTGATGAGCTCTTGGAGTTTGCCAACATCTGCGAGAGAAACGTTCGCAATGTCAGCCATGACGTAAGCGATATCGCCCTTGGAGTCCGAGTACTGCTTCTCGACGTTATACGGGGAGAGAACTTCGTTGATCTGCCTGAGGACGCCAGGCTGGTTTTTGTGGACGTGGCAGATACGGATCTGCTTGTCCTGGTCGGCAGTGATTGCACGGAGGTCGACTTCGGGGAAGTTGACGGCGCCGACGGTGGAGCCGTAGCCGAGGTAGCTGGAGAGAGCTTGTGCGACCTCGTCGCCGATCATGCGCTGGGCTTCTTCGGTCGAGCCGCCAATGTGGGGCGTGAGGATGACATTGGGGAGGTTTCTGAGTTGGGTGGCCCAGGGGTTGAGGCTGTCGTCGAAGCCTGGGCCGTTGGAGCCAGGCTCGTTGGGGAAGACGTCGATTGCGGCGCCGGCGAGATGGCCGGACTTGAGGGCGGCGATGAGAGCGGGGATGTCCACGACGTTTCCGCGGGCGTTGTTGATGAGATAGGAGCCCTGCTTCATCTCGCCGAGCTGCTGTGCGGAGATGAGATTTGTGGTCTCGGGGAGCTCGGGGACGTGGAGGGTGACAAAGTCGGACTCTGCGAGGAGGGCGGAGAGGGTGGGCACCTGGCGGGCGGTGCCGAGGGGCATGATGTTGATGATGTCGTGGAAGAGGACGCGGATGCCGAACGATTCTGCGAGGACGGAGAGCTGGGAGCCGATGTGGCCGTAGCCGACGATGCCGAGGGTCTTGCCCCTGACCTCCCAGCAGGCCTTGGATTTCTTGTTCCAGATGCCGTTGCGGAGCTCGTAGGAGCGCTCGAACAGCTGGCGCGAGAGGGCGATGAGCTCTGCCATGACGAGTTCTGCGACGGAGCGCGAGTTGGAGAAGGGCGAGTTGAAGACGGGGATGCCGGCGGCGGCGGCGGCGTTGAGGTCGACCTGGTTGGTGCCGATGCAGAAGCATCCGATGACCAGGAGCTGTGCAAAAGATGAGTGGCTGGGTGAGGAGCAACGAGAGGACTGGACATGCTTTGGGCGCAGCGTTGACGACTCGTTGGGTGATCTTTGTTTTGCTGCGGATGCCGATGGCATGGTAGTTGGGGATTTTCTCGACGAGCTCGTCCTCGGTCATGGCGGTGGAGTAGTGGTCGACATGGAAGCCCAGAGCTCGGAAAGCAGAGACGGCGTCCTGAGAGATGTTTTCGAGGATGAGGAGACGGATGCCGTCGTTCTGGAGGGGATGGAGGAAACGGGGAGGGACGTCCTGGACAGATCTGCGACGGAGGGTGCGGTCGAGGACAGAAAAGGTGGGAGACGCAGCAACAGAGGTGCGGTTGGCGACAGACATGGTGGGGATGGCTGGCAGCGGTATAGACTGTGACTCGTTGTTAACGGAAAAAAAAAAAAATATGCGATCACTCGATCATATCAGGATAATTTTGGGCCGGGCCGGGCTTCTGCCATTGACGACGATGGGGCTCTACTTGCTCGACTACGGCGCAGGCAACGTCCAGAGCCTCGCCAACTCCCTCACACGTCTCGGCCACTCCTTCCAGTGGATATCCAGCCCCGCCGATTTCGACAACGCCACCGTCAGTCCCCACTTTTGACCCCATTCCAGCCCGTCCTCACAACCTGAAATTAGATCCTCATCTTCCCGGGGGTCGGCGCGTTTGGCAGCGCCGTGCAGGCTCTCGAGGCCCGTGGCTTGCGCGAGCCTCTGCTCGAGTATATCCAGTCGGGCCGCCCGTTCATGGGCATCTGCATCGGCATGCAGATCCTCTTCGAGTCATCCACCGAGTCGGCCCAGCGCGGTCTGGGCGTGATCCCGTGCGCCATCGAAGAGTTCGACAGCAGCAACAAGGCCGTGCCCCACATTGGCTGGAACTCTGCCGATCTCGTCCATCCAACGCGCAACACGGCCGAGCCGATCGCCGCCGTGCACTACTACTTTGTCCATTCGTTCTGCGCCAAGTACGACCCCGAAAAATACGCTGCTGCCGCAGAATGGGTCCACAGCACTACGCAGTACGGCCAGGAGCTCTTTGTGTCCTCCGTCCGCAAGGGCAACGTCTTTGGCACGCAGTTCCACCCCGAGAAATCAGGCACGGCGGGCCTCAGCCTGCTCGACGCCTGGCTCCGGCACCCCGAATTCGAGTATGACCCCACAGCGCCGCGCATAACGCCGGTGCCGAGGCCAACGCACGGGCTCACGAAGCGCATCGTCGCATGCATGGACGTGCGCGCAAACGACGACGGCGACCTCGTCGTCACCAAAGGCGACCAATACGACGTGCGCGAACGCGCGGGCGAGGTGCGCAACCTCGGCAAGCCCGTGGCGCTCGCGGCACAGTACTTTGCACAGGGCGCCGACGAGCTCTGCCTGCTCAACATCACGTCCTTCCGGCACTCGCCGCTGCACGACCAGCCCATGCTCGCCGTCGTGCGCGCCGCGGCCGCGCGCGTGTTCGTGCCGCTCACGATCGGCGGCGGGATCAAGGACACCGTCGATCCCGACGGCACGCGGCGCAGCGCGCTCGAGGTCGCGGGCGCGTACTTCCGGGCGGGCGCGGACAAGGTGAGTGTGGGGTCCGAGGCGGTGTACGCCGTCGAGCGCATGCGTGCGGCCGGGACGGGCACGGGGGACGGCACGAGCGCGATCGAGACGATCGCGCGTGCGTATGGGCGGCAGGCGGTGGTGGTGTCTGTGGATCCGCGGAGGGTGTATGTGGATCCGGGGACGTATGAGGGGCCGTACAGGGACGAGCTCGTGGCGGGAAGCGCGACGGAGGGTGAGGCGTGGTGGTACCAGTGCACGGTGTCTGGTGGGCGGGAAGCGCGGCCGGTGTCTGTTGTGGAGCTTGCGCGGGGCGTGGAGGCGCTCGGGGCGGGCGAAATCTTGGTCAATAGCATCGACCGGGACGGGACGGGACTCGGGTTCGATGTGGATCTGCTGAGACTCGTAAAGAAGAATGTGCGGATACCGGTGATTGCTAGCAGTGGGGCTGGCAGCAAGGATGACTTTGTGCAAGTCTTTAGGGAAACCGATGTCGAGGCTGGACTGGCGGCTGGAATCTTCCACAGGGAGCAAGTCCGGATAGCTGACGTCAAGGATGCTCTGCGAACTGCTGGCATCAATGTTAGACTTGTATGAGGGCCATGGCCGCAAATAAAATGAAATTTCATAGGTCATACATTTGAAAGTACAGTAGATGGGAATACGTAACGTTAGGGCACGGGATATACGAGTCAGCACATATGTACATTTGGGGAAATCACTGGCGGTTGCGGGCAACGACGCGGCCGACCTTCTTCATGAGACTGGTCTTCCTGACGATGCCTGGAGACCGAGAATTAGTGCCATTGGCAGAGTCAAAGTAGCCAGCTACTTCGGGTGGATAGGCGCTTTCGACCGGGGGCGGGGGGAGCTCCTTGTTGCTGAGAGTGGGCTCGATGTAGACAAAGGGCTCGGATCTGTCGGGGGCCGGCTGGGGGCCGCGCGAGGCAGCGAAGCGGCCGAGGAAGGAGTTGGAGTTCTGGGAGCGATGGGTGGGACGGGCGGGGAGGGGCTCGGGGGGTGCTGGAGGAGAGGGCGATTGGTCGTAGTCGGCGCTGACGGGGACGTTGGGGGCGTCACGCATCTTGCGGATGCGCTGCATGAGAGACTTTTTGCGCTGGGGATTGGCGCCTGGAGAGAGTGGGGGAGAAAGGGTGTGATCAGGGCTATCAGAGACGAATATGGGCTGTGGGGGAGGAACGGAGCGCTTGGCAGAACGAGCGGGATCGGCAGGGGCTGATGGTCTGGGTGATTCCTTTGTGGGGCGCTTCTTGTTGTGGGCATCGCGGCCGTTGTAGATGGAACTGGCGGGAGTCTCTGCGTCGCCCCTGCCGGTGCCGCCGCCTGCAGAGAAATCCTCAAAGGGCTCTGGCTCGTGGATGCCCCAGGCCTCGGCGATGGCATCGACCTTTTTCTTGGGGGGCTCTGTGGTTGAAAAGGGCTTGTATGGATAGACGGGGCCATCTGAGGGGGCAAGATCGTCGTGGCGGGGAGACCATGCGAACATGGGGGCGTTGCTGGGTTGGCGGTTGCGAGAGGGGGCACATGCATCAAAGGGGCCGTCGTGGTGGAACACTGGGACGGATGAGAGCGAGCAGAGGGAAGGAAAGAGAAGGACGCACTGGGGCCCACGCCGGTAAAGTCGAGACGGTCGATGACATCGGCGTGCTGGGAGCCCTTCTTGGACTTTGGCTTGGGCTTGGGCTGGTGGGGCTCCTGGGAATGGGAGCGGCGATTGGCGGGCTTTGGGAGGGGCGTTGTGCTTGGAGACCTATGAGAACGATGAGCAGGACGACAGCGGGAAAGCAGAGAACGTGCTGGGCGGTGTTGCTGCGGGCGACGCGGGCGCGGGCAGCGTACTCTGTGTGGCCGCGGACGGTGACGGTGTCGCGGACGGCGTCGGCGATGTCTCTGTGGGGCGGCTTCATGGTCATGAGCAGAAAAGGGGCAGCCACGCCGCAATCAAAGCCACGCCACTCGCCTGCTTTCCCACGCCATGTCCCCTGCCCTCTCCCGAGACGCCGTCGCCGCCCGCGTCCAGGCCGGCGACGCCCTCGTCGTCTACGCCGGCCACCTCCTCCGCATCCCCCCTGCCTGGCTCGCTGCCCACCCCGGCGGTGCCCTCGCCATCCTCCACTTTGTCGGCCGCGACGCCACCGACGAGATCACGGCCTTCCATGCCCCCCACACCCTCGCCCTCGTTGCCCGCTACTCCATCGCACGCGTCGAGCTGCGTGACGGCGCCTGGCAGCCGCTTGTGCCCCCCGTCATGGCCGGCTGGGTCCGCACCCGCGACCGCTGGCGCAGCGACGCCTCTCCTGCGCTAGACACCCCTGCCCAGATCCTCCTCGTCCCGAGATCCTCGCCGCCCCACGCGTCCCTGCCACACGCGTCCCTCGAGCGACACGCATCCCTCGAGCCACTTCCCTCTGACCTCGAGCCACACGTGTCCCTCGAGCCACTTCCCTCCACCCTTAAACCGCCCCCCTCTGACCTCGAGCCCCCCTCTGACCTCGAGCCCCCCTCCGCCCTCAAACCGCCCCTCTCCGCCCTCGAACCGCCCCCCTCCACCCTCTCTCTCCCCCTCCAGGCCCAGCATTCCCACGCCTACAGGGCCCTCCACAAGCGCATCGTCGACGCCGGCCTCTACAACACCCCCTACCTCACCGGCTATGGCCCAGAGCTCCTGCGCTACCTCCTCCTTGCCGCCGTCTCCGTCTTCGCCTACCGCCACTCCTGGTTCCTCACCAGTGCCCTCTTTCTCGGTCTCCTCTGGCACCAGCTCGTCTTTACCGCCCACGACCTCGGCCATCGAGGCGTCACACACAACTGGACAATCGACCACCTCCTCTCTATCCTCGTTGCAGACTGTATTGGCGGCCTCAGCATCGGCTGGTGGATCCAGGTCCGTCCATCCTCCTCTCCCAACCACCCCTCTCATTCCTCCCTCTAGAACCACAATATTCACCATCGTGCGTCTCCTCAATCTTCTCCGCTCTATGCTGACTCTCCTTCCAGTCGTCACTAACCATCCTTCTCAGCATGTCCTTTTCTTCTCCACCACTTTCGTTCCCGCTCATCCTCTTTTCCAGTGACCCTGACATCGAGCATCTTCCTTTCCTCGCCATCTCTCCCGTCTTTCTCCGCTCCCTCTGGTCCTCCTTCTACAACCGCACAATGGCCTTTGATCGCTTCGCCAAAACTTTCCTCGCCCTCCAGCACAATCTATTCTACATCATCATGTTCTTTGGTCGCTTCAACCTCTATCTCAATTCCTACGCCTTTCTCATCAACAAAGCCTTTGATACCCCCCGCGCCAGAGGTGGCCGCTGGGCATGGTCTCTCGAAGTCCTCGCCATCGTCTTTTTCTGGTCCTGGTTCGGTCGTGCACTCTATGGTTGTGGCTCATGGCAGACCGCCTTGGCCTATCTCCTTGTCAGCCATGCAGTCACAAGTCCCCTCCATATCCAGGTCCGTCATCTCCTCCTTCTCCCTCATTCACATCCTCATCCAACTACAGATCGTCCTCTCTCATTTCTCCATGTCTACACTCGACCTCGGTCCCACCGAGTCCTTCCCACATCGCCAATTGCGTACTACCACCGATGTCATCTGCGACGATTCCATCGCCTTCATCCATGGCGGTCTCCACCTCCAAGTCACACACCACTTGTTCCCCCGTTTGCCTCGCCACAACCTCAGGCGCGCCAGCCTACTAGTCAAACAGTTTGCCCGCGAACAGGGTCTAACTTATGCCGAATTTGGCTTTGTCCATGGCAACACCGAGGTCATCGGCGTCCTCAAGCGAGTGGCAGAACAGGTCAAGCTCATGGGCACCGTTGCCGACGCACAAGCCCAAGAAGCCATTGAAAAAAAGACTGTCTAATACACTTGCATTACGTAAATAGACGGCCGCTTTTGTAATACGACAGAAGTAATAATGTGCTTATTTCTTCTTGGCGGCCTCCTCCTCTTCCTTCTGCAATTGTAGACGTATTAGAAGATGGTTTTTCATTGGTTTGTAAATGCTAACCTTCTGTGCGCGCGCCTTGCGGGCACCCTCGTACCGTGCATTGGCACGAGCAGTGCGGAGTGTCTTGTATGCCTCAAACTCGCGCTCTTCGGCAGTAATTTTTCGGGGAGCTTCTGCGACATCAACAGAGGGAAGAGGAATAGCAGCACGGGTAGTCGAAGCCTTGAGGTCTTCCGGCTAACAATCACACAATTCAAATACAAATCTCAAGCATAAAGGAAAAACCACGTACAGAAGAATCGCCCTTCTTGGGCTTGCCAGCCTTGCGGGGGAACACAATCAAGCGGGCCTTGTAAGCCTTCAGCCTCTCCACATTAACCTTCTTGCCCTCCTCGCTCAGATTCCTCCTCCTATGATCAACAACAATCCCAACACCACGAGCCTCCTTCCTCCCGATCCCCGCCTCCTTGAGCTCGGCGAGCGTGAACCCGCGGCCCTCGCGGACCTTGCGGTTGTAGCGCACAGTCTGGCCGCGCACTGCAGGGCGCAGGAGAGAGTGCGGGCGGACACCGAGCGCGGCGGCCTTGGTCTTGCGGGCGTTGCGTCTGCGCAGCTTGCGCCCGGGCTGGTTGAACCAGGTGCGCACGCGGCGCTGCCAGTCCTTGCGGAAGTGGTTAGCATGGAGGACTGCAAGCGCGGTATGTCAACATGATGTTATTATGGTTTTTATTCAGAGGCGGGACCGACCGTTGTTGTGAGCAAAACCCATGGCTTGAGCTGGGCGGGTGAGTTAGTTGGGAAGGCGGCGGCGGGGAAGGGACGTACGGCGGTCTTGAGGTCGTTTGGAGCGGCTTAGCGGACAGGCTGTGGCTTGCGACAGCTGCACAGATCCTCCCGGATCATCCCGCAACCCTAACCCAACGGCGCCCTCTGCGTGCTGTCATCTTCCAATCTATGCTTCTGTTGGATACATACTTATAAAGGCCCCGTTCCCAATGTCAATCTCACATTCTCATGATCCATCTGACTCCCCCCTTCCGTGCAGAGCATATCGGATCCCTCCTGCGTCCCCCCGTGCTCTATGAGAAACGCAGCCTGTTTGAGCAGAACCAGATCTCTCACAAAGACCTCCGTGCTGCCGAAGACGAAGCCATCAAACATGTCGTACAGCTCCAACGCGATGTCGGTATGCGAACTATAACCGACGGCGAACTGAGGAGGTAATCAATGACCCCGCTTCCTGCCCCCCATTAACGGCCCCGGTTCTCCAGAGGCATGTTCTTCGAGGGCGTCTTTGACAATCTAGAGGGCATGACTGCGATACCCAATCGTTCGTCGCCTCATCTGATCCTTCTGTTCCCACTCCCAACTTCTTCAAAGGCCCGATCGAAACATTCAAGGTGCCATATCTTGATTCTGTCATTCAGCTCGGCTCAACGGCTCCTTGGTAGCCGTATATCCCCCACGTACGTTTGATGTATGCTCATGGTGTCAAAGAATCCCCGAGTCTATTCTGTTCCGTTGGTTCTTTCTTTACCCGGTACACCCACCCCCACGCAACTCAGTCTTTTCATCTAGGGCAAAATCAAACGTACCAAACCCTTCTATCTGGATCAGTTCGACTATCTCAAGTCTCTCGTTCCTGCAGAGGTGATGCGGGGTTTCGTGCATGGTTCGACAGGCACAGCTGAATGCGTATCAGGACGTAAAGTATATCAAGGTCACCGTGTGTTCGCCGTCATGGTATCATCAGCGCCATGGTTCCGATCTAACTTATGACCTTTCCGTCTACAAAAATGACGGTGATTTGCTAGCAATTTCTCGTATACCCACCCACTGATGTCGGTATATTCTAGATGAATACTTTGACGATCTCGGTGTGGCCTATCGAGCAGAATTCAAAGAGTTGTACGACAAGGGATGCCGTTCGTTTCTCTTTTTTTTTTTCCCTTGGTGACATCACTTGACACACTTTGTGTTTCAAAGGTCATATCCAGATAGATGATCCCACGTTCTGCTACTTCTGCAGCGATCGTATGATTACCGAAATGGAAGACGCAGGCGTCGATCATGCGGCACTCCTCGACACTTACATTCGCGCTATCAATGTCTGCACTCAAGATCGGCCGAGCGACCTTACTGTCGGAGTGCACATGTGCCGAGGCAACTTCAAGGTGAAAGGCCTGTGCCACCTGCAGATCGCAATGCCAACTCTCATCCATACCCATACATAGGGCGGCGTGCACTTCTCCGAAGGCGGATACGACCGCATCGCCACCAGAATATTCAACAACCTCGATGTCGATACGTTCTACGTCCGTCGCAGTCCTTCCGTTCTCGTGCTGACCCGGTCCGACTGACGAGTGTTTGTGACAGCTGGAATACGACACGGAGCGCGCGGGGGATTTCGCGCCGTTGAAGTACCTTCCGCGTAACAAGGTCGCTGTACTTGGGCTCGTGACGACCAAGAACCCAAAAGTACGGCCGAGATACGTGCGATGGATGGATGATCTGATCTTGGCCTGTAGATCGAGACCGTGGAAGAGCTCAAGGCCCGCGTGAACGAGGCCGTCGATGCGATGGTGCAGGGTGATCCGCAGCGGACGCGCCAGGCCGCTCTGAACCAGTCAGCGTTATTTCCACGCTTATGCTGCTTGAATATGTTTTGACGTGGTTGGAAGGCTGTGTATCAGCACCCAGTGTGGGTTTGCGTCGGTCTGGGAAGGTAATCCCGTTACTGAAGAAGTGGAGCTTTTGCTTTTTATGGATATGGTAGGATTGATGTCCCCCATGGCGTCATACTTGTATCGTAATCGGATGGTGTCCTTGGTTCGCGTTGGTATTTGCTGTACGTTGATACTTGTTGTGTCCCTGTTCGCATTGATATGTGTCCTTTGTTTGCGTCGACATCTATCAATCGTACTCGATCAATCTAGGAATAGGAACAGAACAACTGATGCTGATGAATGTCTGTCGTCACTTGGCGCTTCGCCTCGTTCGTACTATTGTACCTTTATCTCAGCCCTCCTCCCTCCGTCGTAAGGAGTAGGATCCTTCAAGTACCTTGTATGAATCTTCCTTCCAGCATAGACCTGCGAGTTCGGCCTCCATCTCCACGCATTGCCTTGCAGCGCCGTCAATTTGAACACATAAAGCGTACGCTATTCGGAGATACTTATTCTCAAGCGCTAAGTTTACTTCTAACCAAGTCCCAATCTACATAGCTTTTTCAGGAGTACAGACAGGCCGGACAGCCTCCTTTTTCGTCCTTCATCCTTGCCATCTTCACACGCATCATGTATTAGTACCCCACGGGGGCGCTAAAGCGACACTCGTCGACGCGAAGTAGTGCTCATTCAGCCGGTTTTGACTTGTATATACATAGCACGTTTTCGTCGTCGAGGTGAAGATCCGTCGTTCGCATACACTCACGCGACTTGAATTCACAGGAAGTGAATATGTTTTTATCGGCAGTGCCCAGGATCTAGATATATTTGATGGAACTTGCCATTATCAATGCAAGAGACACCAAACAAAACTCAGGGATGTTGAACGCGGTGATGATCAATTGGCCTATGGAATGAAATATAGTCGTTCGAATATATAGTCTTCCTCCCTGCCTTCCGCTCTTTCTTCCCCACTTGTCCGTTTTTTCCGCCATGGCTGTCTACGCGAGCTTCTTCTGGTCCGTTTCCGCATTGTGCGCTCTGATCCCTGGTGCATATGCGTTTTCCTTCAACACGACTACTCCCACTCAGTGCGGCAATTTGAGCGTTGCCTGGACAGGTGTCTCCTCCTCGAAGACGTCCCCTTTCTTTATCTGATAATGATGAAACAGGTGGCACTCCGCCGTTCCAGTTGGTCATGTACCGGGTATGGCTATCTGTACCCAAGGCCATCAGTTTTTTTTTTTTCTTATACGTTGCGCTACAGCCCTTACAGCCATGGATGGAGGTTCCTATACCGACAACAGCTTTTAGTAGTGGAGCGGGGTCTATCACCTTCCAGCTTCCCTTTTCTTCTAAACAACAATTCGTCATAAGCATGTCCGACGCCACATCAACCGTGACGACGAATTTTCTGACAACCGGGGAATCGCAGGGCGGGAATTGCGATACTCCAGGTCCCGGTATTTCGACCTACCATAGCTGCCAAAAACAATGTGCTCACCACAACTAGGCAACGATTTCATGTTTCATCTGGATTCCCCGCTACAACAGTGCAGGCATGTGTGCGTTTGTCTTCTGCTTGATCTAGCTTATCGTCTTTAGCGAATATCCCGTTACCCAATATAGTGGAGCTGTACAACCCGTGACATTCATTGTGTGTGGCATGCACACATTTACGTCCTTTTTTCGCTCTAACGAACATCTTCAGGGCACAATACCAGGAGGACAAACGTTCAAACTTGTCCCTCCGACAGGCTCAACTTCCTTCGACTGGCTTGCTAACGTAGCTGCTGGGACGTCTATGTTATTTTCAATGGTCGACGCTAGTGGGCGCAACGGTGGAACTTCCAATATCGAGGTAGTCGGTGTATCTGATGACGCCGCATGTCTCGACTCTTCTCCCCTCTCTTCAACGTCTGCAAGCGCCACTTCTTCCTCCACGTCCGCTTCTTCTGCCTCAATCTCTCCGACCCCAACTTTTCCTTCTCCTTCAATGACTTCAGAACACAGGTCTTCGACCGCAGCAATTGTCGGAGGGGTCATCGGCGGACTTGGTTTCCTCGCTGCCGCTGTGACACTGGGTCTGTTCTTCCTAAGGAAAAGAAAGAGCAACAGTAATAGCACATTGCGTAAAACCAGTCTTGATCTGACTTATGATCCAGCACATAGAGACCATAGAGACGGAGACTACCCGTATTCTTCTGCTGTGGGTGCTTCTGCATCTCCACTTCCGTCAACTCCTGGTTACAATCCTACTCCTTTCACGAACAACTATGTGCCTCAACAACCCCATCAACAGGCTAGTCATGCGTCCTCCTCTCCGTACGCTCCATCACGATATCGTCCGCCGTCCTCTCATTCAAATCAACTTCCTCCCGCCCGTCAGTCATCCTCGTTGTATCAGCAGCCTTCACAACACCAATCCTCACAATATTCGGTCCTGCCACTCCCCTCCCAGCAACGCTCACCTGGCTCTGAAGCAGATTCTTTTAATCCTTATACGCTGACAAGCAACACATCTTCTTCTGTGGGTCACCAGTTCGAGGCCTCTGACACTGCATCCACTACAATCTCAAGCGTTCAGGAGAAACTGGGGGTGGCTTTGATGTCCGGGCATACGCCTTCGCGCTTCATTGTGCATACCGACGTCGAGGATGGACTACCGCCGAATCGGAACAGGATCGTGGAGCTGCCTCCACAATATTCTGAACGACGTGGGGCTCCCCATGTAGCCGCGGCTACTGCTGGACCATCTCATGTGAGATGAAATCATGACATTGATGGAGTTTGACCACTTTGTTTATGTTCGATTATACTATTGCACCGGTAGCTTGGACTTCAGTCCTTTGATGACAGGATATTTCTGGTAATCTGGTAGGGAGATGTGTTTACAATACCTGTTGCAGTTCCAACTTGGTCTGAGCTGAGATAGGGTCTGGTTATTTGCATCCCTTCGTTGTCAATGGTCCAGTGGGTCTCTAAAAGAAACCTATTGGGTTAGATTTATCCAGCCGTGATGCTTGAACAAAGTAAGAGTGAGTTGACCTGCGATTTTGTAGTTACACACGATGCATATCTAGCGAGTTTCATAGCTGTCGCGTCTACACTGATCTGTCTCCTTCCTTTTGATGTCAGAGACTAGAAGGCCACAGTCTCCGCATACACTTATTATGAACTGAAGGTTGCAGGTCCTTCGGCATGTGTTTGAGGCGTCTGAAATGTTTCTCAGATCCTTCGGCAATCTCCTTGGCAACCTACACGACTACGCTTTTTGGGTGCTCGACTATGATCGACGGCATTATACGTCCGCCAGTCCTATTCCGGTTCAACTCGATACCGAGCCACACCCTGAATCAGGATATATTCACATAACTATTGAGGCATAGTGAGTCACAGAAATTCAAATATTTCACTAAGCCCAGTTGTGCCAAGATTGCCTCCCCAACTTGATGTGGTTCTTTTGAACTACTTCTCTTATCACTCTGTTCACAGTGAACGCATCATCATCACTGCATCCTACCATGTCTCCGTTGGGACATCCTTTACCAGCGGCACTTTGCCCTTGAACTGCACTTTGTCTTTGCCAATGATCTTGCCATCTCCATCGCTAAGGCTTTCATTATCGGTGTCGGATCCCTCTTTGTCATCAGATGTATCGAGTACCCTGTCAATCGTAGTGATATACATACACTAGAGTTGAACGTGAACTGCGAGCCTCCGAAATGACCAATGGTGAGGTCTTCCCCCTTGCCAACTTTTGCTTTTGAAAGGACGTGTCTTTTATCCTAGACATCTGTCAATCACACTCGAGTAATCCTGGCAATGACAATAGAACACTGATGCTGATGGATGATGGAAGCTGTCTGTCGTCGCGAAGCGCTCCGCCTCGTTCGCACTTCTGCACCTTACCCTACTCTGTTCCCTCAGCCACTAACAAATTCTGGATTCTGTAAGCCCGGATCTCTCACACACTCCGAATGGGTACCTTCTATGAATCTTCCTCATGGCATAGACCCTTGGGTTCGGCATTCATTTTCACACATTGGCTTGCTTTGCCCTTGCGGCGCCCTCCGACATGACATCTATCTACGCTATTTGGAGATACTTCTCTCAAGCGCCAAGTTGACTTCTAACCGGGTCCCTCTACATAGCTTTTTTCAGGAGTATCAGTGGTACCACAAAGCAGACAAGCTGGACAGCCTTCTCCAATTTCTCGTCTTTCATTCTTTCCATCTTCACACGTAGCATGTATTACTCTGGGTGACTTGATGGGATATCGACCCGACAAGGCGCTTGACCTACAAAAAGCGACACTCGTTGACACTGAAGTAGTGCTCATTTAGCTCTTTGCTGTTAACTTATGTACAGAAAGTTTCGTCGTTGGTGAAGAATCTGTAGTTCGCAATAGATCGGGCGATTTCGAATCTACAGGAAGTAAACATGTCTTAATCGGTAGTGCCCAAGATATAGAGATATTCTTTGGAACAAGGTAAGAAACACAAAGCAAAACGCAGGGATGTCGAGCGGTGATGATCAATTTATTATGTCATTTGGGAATGAAGAAATCTGGAGATCGTCGTTGGATTCATTATCATTCTCCTTGCCATTATGCCATTCGTTACTAATCTGCCTCCCTTCCTTCCTCTTTCCCACTTGTACCCGTCCTCCGTCATGGATGCCTGCACAAGGTTCTTCTGGTGGATTCCAGCATTGTGCGCTCTGGTCCCTGGTGCATATGCGTTTTCCTTCAATACAACTACTCCCACTCAATGTGATAATTTGAGTGTTTCCTGGACAGGTGTCTCCTCTTCAGAGAAATCTTCTTTCTTTGTCTAATAATGCTGAAATAGGTGGCGCTTCACCATTCCAGTTGGTCTTGTATCGGGTATGACTATCTGTGTCGAAGCCATCAGTTTTTTCTTATCCGTCACGCTCCAGCCTTTTGGGACATGGAAGAAGGTCTCTATACCAAAAACAGCTTTCAGTAATGGAGCAGGGTCTATTACCTTCCAGCTTCCCTTTCCTTCTGGCCATCAATTTGTTATAAGCATGTCCGACGCCACATCAACCGTGACGACAAATTTTCTAACGACCGGGGATTCGCAGGGCGGGAGGTGTAATACTACAGATCCCGGTATTTCGACCTACCATAGCTGCCAAAAACAATGTGCTCACCACAATTAGGCGCTGATTTCACATTTGACTTAAATTCCCCGTTACAGCAGTGCAGGCATGTGTGCATTTCTCTTCTGCTTGATCTAGCTCATCTTCTACAGGCAATATCCCGTTACCGATTATAGTGGAGCTGTACAACCGGTGACATTCATTGTGTGTGGCATGCACACATTTACGTCCTTTTTTCGCTCTAAAGAACATCTTCAGGGCACAATACCAGGAGGACAAACGTTCAAACTTGTCCCTCCGACAGGCTCAACTTCCTTCGACTGGCTTGCTAACGTAGCTGCTGGGACGTCTATGTTATTTTCAATGGTCGACGCTAGTGGGCGCAATGGTGGAACTTCCAATACCGAGGTAGCTGGTGTATCTGATGACGCCACATGTCTCGACTCTTCTCCCCTCTCTTCAACGTCTGCCAGCGTCACTATTTCCTCTACGTCCGCTTCTTCTGCCTCAATCTCTCCGACCCCAACTTCCTCTTCTCCTTCAACGACTTCAGAACACAAGTCTTCAACCGCAGCAATTGTCGGAGGGGTCATTGGCGGACTTGTTTTCCTCGCTGTCGCTGTGACATTGGGTCTGTTATTTCTAAGAAGAAGGAAGGGCAACAGCAATAGCCTCTCACGCAAGAATAATCTTGATCTGACTTATGATCCAGCGCATGCAGACGGAAACCATCCAGATTCTTCTGTTGTGGGTGCTGCGGATGCCTCGGCATCTCCATTTATGTTGGCTCCTGGTGGAGGATACGATCCGATTCCTTTCACGGACGACGATCTGCCTCAACAGCCCCATCAACAGGTTAGTCATGCGCCCTCCTCTCTGTACACTATTTCACAATATCATGCGCAGTCCTCTCATTCAAAACAACTCCACTCCGATCATCAGTCACCCTCATTATATAAACAGTCTTCACAATACCAATCCCCACATTATTCATTACCACTGCCTCACGCCCAACAACGCTCTGGTTCTGAAGCAGATTCTTTTAATCCTTACACAATGACAAGCACCACACCTTCCGTGATCCACTCGTTCGAGGTCTCTGACACTGCATCCACTAGAAACTCAAGCGCTCAGCAGAAACTAGGAATGGCTAACACGTCTGGGTATACACCTTCACGCTTCATTGTGCATACCGACGTCGAGGATGAACCAGCAACTCCAAATCGGGACGGGATAGTGGAGCTACCTCCACAATATTCTGAACGACGTGGGGCTCTCCCCATAACCACGGCTATCGCTGGACCATTTCTTCATTGATAGGATCACCACATTGATGGAATTTGACTGATTTATAGAATCCCATTTAATTTATCTTTGGATATTTTCACCACTTTGTTAATGTTCTATTGTACTAACGCACCGGAGCTTGAAACTACCCTCCAGTCGGACTAGAAAACTTTTCTTCGACAACGGGATATCTTGAGCACTAGTAATCTGGTAGGGAGATGTATTTACAGTACCCGTTGCAGTTCCAACCTGGTCTGAGCTGAGATAGGGTCTTATTCGCATCCAAAACCGATTGATCATGCAGATCAGTTGGTCCTGCAGCTCTTCGCTGCTATTACTTTGCATACAGGGGCAGATTAATAATATTTTCTGATAACCAGGATGTTCGAGAAGGTTTTAGAGATCGTGTCCGAGTTAACGAAGGTTTAATCGCTGACGAGGACGAACGCCAGACAACACTAGCAAATGTAAATCTTTTCCTGCATGCACTTAGGGCTAGATAGCTTGTATCGTTCTGAGGTCCTTTCAGTCACGATATATGCTTTGCTTTTTGGGTTGGCAGATGCCGACATCGGACATGGACAAGCAGGGAACAATGTTGCGTAAGTTACGATGTGGGGCTTGTCAATCCTTTGACAAAAACAGATCACGGCTGGATCTGTTAGGTTAGGTAAATAAAAACGGCAGCTTACCTATTTCACCGAGCGGGACGTGCTTAATTAAAAAAGACGCTGGCACAATCAAATATGCAATTTTACCACGATTTGACATCGTCCAAACCCCGTTTTGTCCTAAACATCGGTGAGATGATATATCTGCGGAAGGAAAGGAATCAAAAGGATATCCCGATGTAATGATAAAGACAATTGATAGGAAAAGCGGTGTAGTCCTATTTCCCCAGCCTCTGTTGTTTCCTGCGGAGCAACGATAATCCACAGTAACGCTTTTGTGTTCATGATCCCTCTGTCGTTGGCAGATGTGGCCGTGACCAGAGGAATACCACCATCAATGGACTTGTTGGAGCCGATCTTCGCGTCATACTGAGGGCTAGGAGCGTCCAGGGGGTCCACTGGCAGTGTTGGAGTAGTCATAGAGGCTAGTCAGGTTGGGGTTGGGGACACTAGTAACTTTAGACGCTTTTGTCTTAGCAGATTTCTCTACTCCATGCCGGCGGACAACTCTGATTCTACACTACGTCATCTCGCGTCCGACATCACAATGACGCTCACGTCTTGATCAGTGGTATCGTGTACCGATAGTTACTCTTGTAATTACGTTGCACTCTGTGTACATCCGACGTTCAACAATTCCTACTCCTTCCTGACGTGAGTGGCGCAGCCACCGTCGCTTGTATTCTGATGATAAAATTTATTTGGGTTCATGCTCTACTCCATTCACTCTTAAATTCTGTGATACCAACGGGAAGCGCGGTCTGTACAGACAAAAAAAGTTGTGATGATATTGACCGATATATAATAACACGACCTACCTTCTCGTCATAGTCATTCCAATCACCTTCTCCCAAATCAATGTCGGCAAAGACTGTGCCGGTTGATCCTTTACATTCCCACGTACCCTGGAAAAACTAAGAACAACAACTCATTTTTTACGCGAAGACCTACTCTTGGATCAAAGCCGATGAATTCAAGGTCTCGACACTCGATCACGAGCAGTGGCGCTAACTGACCGTTTTCGGAGTTGTAAGGTTGGATGGGAGTAGAATCAAATTTCGCAGAGCTTTCACGCTTGCCTAGGGGCAGCGGATGGGCACTAGCGAGGAAAAGTAGGTTCAGTTGGAGACGCACACATCCCACAGCGCCACACGAAGTTTGCTGTGCTGCCTTTCCCACCCGTGACCTCACGTTCTTCCTTCGAAGAGTAGGATTACGATTCAAGGTATTCAATCAAATGGATGATAGAAAGCACACTTTTCGATTCATAGAAACAAGCTTAGGATGGACTTCGTGACAGCTATTACACTTCACCTATGGAAAAGAACTTGAGAATGGAGAACAGAGATCAATAATGTCAACGAAACTTGAAAGAAATATTCAAAGTCTTCCGAAGCGGGCTTCAATGCTGAAACATTCTCGAGTTCTGCCTGTATTGATAGCTTGAGAAACTAAACAGCGAAGCTAAGTACAATATGCACAAGACGTTGGTGCGACTCACAACCATAGTTGATGCTGATCAAGATTCGGGTATTGTGGGTTGTTTTGACCATCGGCAACTTGTGACGGATTTTGCAAGCCCTCCCGACATTTAGCAAAATGGCGTCGTGTCTCGCTCGCCTAGCACGTACCCGTGGACTCCTCCGTTCTACCATTTCCTTTACCCCATCACATCGTCTCTTCTCTGCATCACCATCTGCCCTCGCGCGACGCGCAAAGCCGGAGGAGAAACTCACCGCAGACCAAGCATATGACTTACTTGATGATGACTTTGACGATGATGACACGAGCTCGGCAGGCCATCTCATGTTGCGCGAACAGCGCCGCGTTCTATACTACTTGAGGCTAATAGAGCACGAAATGCCTAAACTCGTCGGTGAGCATATTATAATTATTGTTCCTCCGAACAAAATTTGACACTTTGTACAGCATACCGCAAACAGTATATTCCACCAACGTCAGAAACGCCTCTAATCGTTCGTTCCCTGGACTATGCGGGAGAAAAACACCCAGCGACCGCCAAGCGTGTCATCGTGGTGGCTGTTGACGAACTTCCCTTGCGAGGTGCAGCTGCCGTCCACAAGTTACAACTCCTGGCAGGTCCAAGGTGGACACCCAATCCTCCTACCGATGGAGGTGTTCAGAAAGATGCGCCTTGGGGGAACGGATATATCAAAATATCATGCGAAGACTTCGAGACGCCTGCTATGAATCTTAAATGGGCTAGCGACACTTTGGACCGACTGGTACTTGAAGCAAATGTTCGTTAATCTTTGTGTCATTTTCATCCTGGTTTTCATGAAATCACTTTATAGACCAATTCTGGCACTTTCAAAGATGTTCCACTAGATTTGCGTCATGTGCGCTCAAAAATAGAAAAGGCTAAGCGTGGGGACCATCTTCGTGGTCGTCTTTTAAATAGGCCAACCATAGGCGACTTTCCGAAGTCATGGCTACCAACTGACTCCAAGCATTACTGATACTCGATGTACTCTCACATAATATCATTATCTTCCACAACTACAGGTCTCCACCAAACATTCAACGAGCATACATTCTACTTCTCAGCTACTGTAGACGGTGAGGTGTGCTCCTCGAAAGATCATGTCAAAGGCCGACAAAGGACCATCTTTGTGTAGCAATCAAGTAATTAATATATTCCTTGAACAGGTAAAAACCCTCTCAGTACATTCTTTCACTCATTTCTCAGGAACAGGTCTGTACGATATAAAGCGGCAGATAAGACAGGTCGCATTACAGCTTTCTTCATCCGCCGTCCGCAGTACCATGGCATGGAAAGAATGAGTTCCGATGCCAGCTATCGCGCGGCACTGAATATAATGTCGTTTCCACATCCTACACCGCGGCGAAAGTACAACCCTCGCAGCTTAGGGGCAGGGGCATCTATGAAGGAGGATACGTTTCGGGCTACAGACGGAATAATTTTAAGGCAGAAATTTGACAGTTTGACCCATAAACGTACGACAGAAGCGCGTAATTGTGGCGAGATCCTCGACCCTCCACCACCAACGAGGAATCTAGGATGGGGGACTGTACTACCAAACAGACCCTTAGGTTATAAAGATGTCTATTTCGACCGCGACTGAAGATGACTACGATACTCTAAGCCTTTCGCTTGGCCCATGTCCTGATACAGTCACATATTATCAGGCGCTGAAGCGGACCGAAGAGCACTGATAATTGTACGTGGATTACTGGGAAAGAATCAGGGTAGGTACACAGGGCGGACGAAATGTT
>JABCKS010000010.1:23724-116710 GCA_018851325.1 Termitomyces sp. DKA19
CGGCGCGACACGCGTCTTTGGGTTGCCTCGCATTGAGCACGTTCCTTGAATACTGAGACGTAGTGACAAACTACGATGAAGGCAATGATCTGGGTTGGCTGCCAGTTGAATGTTCGCTTAGGGGATGCTGATGGTTGGTACATAGTCGCTTCTACTGCCCAGACCAAAATTGGACATGGGCCCTGCCACCGTGGCCAAACAGACGCAACGTCGCGCGACTTCTTTCCTCTCCCCCGTCCCAAGCGCAGAAGTATTTTTTCTTGTCCTCCTTCTTCCCCTCCCCCTCACCTTTCCTTCAGATGGCGGACTCCTACATCTCCTCACGTAATGGCGACCCTTCCCAACATGTCTTTGCCAATGGTTCCAGCCCTTCGCTGGCCACTACCAACCACACTACTGCCATCTCTCCTGTCATTCGTAAAAAGCTGATGGGTTATGTGGGCTTCGCCAATCTTCCCAACCAAGTCCATAGGAAGAGCGTAAGGAAAGGCTTCCAGTTCACTGCTATGGTTGTCGGTCCGTCCCATCCTCGTCACGCTTCATGTTCTATTTACTCAACCAATGGTAGGCGAGTCGGGTCTCGGCAAGTCCACTCTCATCAACACACTTTTCAACACGACTCTCTACCCTCCTAAGGAGCCCTTGCCTCCTGCAGCGGAGCGGCCCAAGACGGTTGCCATCGAAAGTATCGGTGCTGGTACGTTTTTTTCGCGCGGACTCCGAGCCACGTATGTAAACTGACAATTTACGTACAGATATTGAGGAAAATGGTGTTCGGCTGCATCTAACGGTTGTTGATACCCCTGGCTTCGGCGACTTTGTCAATAACGATGACAGGTTAGTCTTTATACTATCCCTAGCTCCAGATACTGAGTTTATTCCGTGTTCCATCTGAAGCTGGAAGCCTATTGTCGAGAACATCGAGTCAAGGTTTGATTCTTACCTTGAGCAAGAAAACCGCGTCAACCGCACCAAGGTTGTTGACAACCGTGTCCACGCGTGCCTTTACTTCATCCAACCCACAGGTCACTCGTAAGCTTAAACTCTCATGTTCTCGTGAACTTGCCGTTGTTGACACATCTAAGGCTGAAGCAGATTGATATCGAGTTCATGCGTCGACTCCATACTAAAGTCAATCTCATTCCGGTGATTGCAAAGGCTGACACCTTGACTGATGAGGAGGTGGCTGAATTCAAAGAGAGGGTAAAGACCTCCGTCATAAATTCACAACATGACTTATCATCTACTCTCCTAGATTTTGTCCGACATTGCCCACCATAAGATTCATATATTCCAAGCGCCCGCATACGAAAACGAGGATGAGGAAACTATCGCTGAGCATGAAGAGATAGCCAGTAAGATTCCCTTTGCTGTTGTGGGTTCAGACAAGTACGTCAACTCTCTCGACGGTCGACAAGTTCGTGGACGTGTCTATCCTTGGGGTGTTGTCGAAGTCGACAACGAAGAACATTGCGACTTCGTCAAGCTTCGCCAGATGCTTGTCAGGACATATATGGAAGAGCTGAGGGAGTATACCAATGATGTGCTTTATGAAAATTGGCGGACGGAGAAACTTCTCAGCATGGGTGTTGCCCAGGATTCAAGTGTCTTCAAGGAAATCAAGCGAGTCATTTCCACTGCCTTTCCCTGCGACCCTCACTTATCATCATAATAGCCCGGCAGCGAGGTTGCAAGAGGAACGCGTTCAGCATGATGCTAAGCTCGCAAAGATGGAGGCTGAAATGAAGATGGTCTTCCAGCAAAAGGTCCAAGAGAAGGAGGCAAAACTGAAGCAGTCTGAGGAGGAGCTGTACACACGTCACAAGGAGATGAAAGATGCTTTGGAAAAGCAACGCGCAGATCTCGAAGACAAGAAAAGGAAGCTCGAAGGTGGCCGACCGCTGACTCCCGAAAAGGCCTCGGTATGTCGATTTTTTTGTTGTTTCAATTGATTTTTTGATATCTTTTTCCATAGACCGGCAGGAAGAAAGGCTTCCTGCGTACTTAGGCATTCGAGTGACGACGTCTTAAAGTGCAAGAGGCTATTAGAGATGACTCTTGCTGTTAGTATATCCATCTCTTTATATTTCAGGTGTCGCTTTCTATATGTATCCTTTACTTTGATACTTGTCTACACCAAGTTTTCATTTCTTATTCTTGGTCTCCATACCTCCACCCGCACTCCTTCACATGGATATTCAATTCCCGCTCCCTATAGTAGGATTCCTCCGATGACATTTTGCTTTTACATGGAGTTCTTTTAGTCGCTCGAGACAATATACCACCCATGGCTTTTGAAACTCTTGAGCTAGCGGCTATATCGACGACTCCCCTCAAACAACACAAGACAGCAACAAAACGAGACTGTTCTGTCTTTTGCAGTACAAGCTTGTAGTACAAAGGTGCTGCTGTACTTAGATCATCATTGTAGCTTAGTCAATTCGGGGAATTGCTGAAACCTTCTTGATGTTGCGTTAGCGGCACTTCGTGTGGAAGCGCAGAAGTCCGTAATGCAGTTTTCTTATGCGACAACCTCTGTTGGAGTGCGTATGCTTTTTAGTTATGTTTTGGCTTTAATGCCACCTCTCCATCGTCTACTTCCTCGTTGTACGACCTCTTGTCATTTGAATATTTCTGTGTTTCATATGGTTGTCGGAGGATATGTCAACAACTACAAACGGAGACTGATCTCTGGGACCAAGACGCGCCTAATTTACACAATAACCAAGATCTGTCTCCAATGGCTGATGTGCAGGCTCTGCTATCTGCTCTTGACGTCTTCAGCAAAGCTTCGGACAAGGTGTCACTCGAGAGGGCAAATTCCTGGCTTCAGGATTTCCAACATTCTGTAAATTGTCTTTCGCCTGTGGCCAGCCGCAACCAACACCTCTGACTGTGTCCCCATCGCTCCTTGTCCTAGCCTGAGGCATGGGCAACCTGCAATGTCCTCCTCTTCTCTCCCGAATTTCCTTCAGGAGCCAAGCTTTTCGCCGCCCAGACATTCAGAGCCAAAGTGAGTGGCACGCCTTGCTCTTTCATACATTCTACCTTGATAACCTTGATCATCCACCAGGTCACATACGATCTCCATCAATTGGATCATAAAACCCTTCCAGAGCTTCGGGATACCTTATTAGCAGCACTACGAGCACACAAGGCTGGTCCTAGAAATATCATCATCCAGCTTTGTTTGTCTCTTGCTGGGATTGCCCTCCAGATGCCGTCTTGGCTCAATGCCGTAGAGAACATGATTGAGGTCTTTGGTACAGAACCAGAAACGGTTCCCCTTCTGCTCCAGTTTCTGACCCTTCTTCCTGAGGAGCTAAATAGTAATACAAGGATTCCTATCACAGTACGTCTTTTATCCAGCTTTTCAGACTAATCAAATGTGATTCACCGCGGCTTGGTAATAATCAGGATGATGAGTACAAGGAACGGGCTGCTCGCTTACTAACTGCAAATTCGAAACGTGTGCTTGAATTGTTGTCGGTTTATATTCAGGCGTCTGGTACGCTCCAATTACATCCGGAAATGTTGATATTTATGTTGGCCTTCAGGAGTCACCACCGCTGTCCAGACTCAAATTTTCAACTGCTTGCGAAGCTGGATCGTTGCTGGCGAAGTGAGCTCGCTTAGACTTGCAGAAACCCAACTTTTCGCGTTTTCTTTCGATGCACTTGCATCTGACGAACTCTTTGACGCTGCGGTCGATGTCATATGCGAACTGATCCACGAGACTCAAGAAATTGACGACAACATGGCGGTCATAGAACTCATCGTTCCTCGAGTCATAGCTCTGAAACCACTGCTCTTACAACAACGCGAAGATCCAGATAAGATCAAGGGTTACGCGCGTATCTTCACAGAGGCTGGCGAGACCTACAGACTCTTACTACTCCGACATACAGAAACGTTTTTCCCCATCGTTGAGGCCATTGGGGAATGCTCAGCTTATCCTGATCTAGAAATTGTGCCGATCACCTTTCCTTTTTGGATGCGCCTTGCGCAAAATATAGGGAAAAAATCATCGGTGTCCCAGCTTTTCTTGGACGCTTACCGAAGTCTTATGCGTGTCATCATCAGCCACCTTCACTTTCCTCCAGATTCAGACGCTCTGACCGGTCAGGAAGCCGATTCTTTCCGCTCATTTAGGCATGTCATGGGGGACACACTCAAAGACTGTTGTTTTGTGTTACGTACAGACACGTGCCTGCTAGCGACGTATGAGCTTATCACCACTGCTCTTTCTCGTGGTCCGGAAGCGCTTTCTTGGCAAGAAATTGAGGCGCCTCTATTTGCGCTCAGGTCGATGGGGGCTGAGATCGATCCAAACGACAACAATGCCGTACCCAAGATAATGGATCTGATTCCTTCACTTCCTGATCATCCCCGGGTTCGGTACGCCGCGCTGTTAATCATTTCTCGCTATTCGGAATGGATCAACATGCACCCGGATTACATTCGCTTCCAGTTGCAGTACATATCCGCCGGATTCGAGGATCCCGACACTGAAGTTTCAGCAGCTGCGGGGCAAGCTTTGAAATACTTGTGTCAGGACTGTAAACAGGTCGGTCCAGGACTATTTCTTTTTTCTCTTCTTATCTAACAAAAAGAATCAGCACCTTGTCGATTTTCTGCCCACGCTGCATGCCTTCCTCAGTACGACTGGTTTGAAACTAGCACAAGATGATAGGCGCCAAGTATATGAAGCCATCGCCCATGTCATATCTGCCATGCCCATGGACCGGGCTGCAGAAAGTCTCAGGACCTTTACATTGGATATTTTGACACAGGTTCATACTATTGCTAGTCGTCCGACAGCTGCAACTCAGGAAGACATTGTAAACATTAACAGTAAGAACCGTTTCATCTTCCTTTGGGATTTTCGTTGATTGATGGGAACTAGATGGACTTGAGAATCTTGAAATCATGCTTCACGTCGTCCGCAGTTTTGGTGAAGAGCTCCCAGTAGCCTGCCAAAATACTTGTCAACAAGCTTGGCTCGTTTTTGACATATTTCTCACCAAATACGGTTCAAGCTATGATGTTACCGAACGAACAACGCGAGTACTCCGTCATGCTCTCACGTTTTTTGATAAGGCAGCTTTGCCCGTTGCACCTGCCGTTGTAGATCGAATGTCCATTGCTTTTGAAGCCACAGGATATCCGAGCTACCTTTGGATAGCAGGGAAGGTCATAGATGCGTTTGGGGACGAAGAGGAACGAAGATATGTCTGGCTCGCAGGGAAGGCTATGGATGTGTCCGGAAACGATGAGGCTCATCAATCACTACGAGAATCCTCCAAGGCATTATTCGAGCGATCCACTTCCAAACTAGTCTCCTTGCTTCAACTTAAATCGCCTAGTGACTTGCCAGACGGTGTGTTACCATTTCAATCCACTGAGTAAAGTTTCATTCAAGAATATTGAATCCAGTGTTGGAGGATTACGTACAAATGCTGTTGAAGCTAGTTGACAAAAGCCCTGATATCTTCTTCCAGTCTTCCGCTTTCCCTGTCGCTTTCAGAGCTACGATGGCCGCTCTTACTGTCGTACACACGGACGTTATTTTCGCTGCTTTAGATCTCTTTCGAATTATCTTGACCCACAACTGTCTTTCCGATGATCCGTCTCCTCCGCCCAAGTTTCCGTTGTATGCAGCGGCTATCCAGGGAGCCTTCGAGAAAGAAGGCTTTGAGTTGGTTGGTTACCTATTGGCGGGACTGATGAGCGATTTTCCAGAGGATTCGACATCAATAGTAGTGTCCATTTTCCGCTCGATAGCTTCCATATGGGGTTCTCGACTGTTATCCTGGTTACCCACTATACTAGGGCAACTTTCTGCTGCTACTGCTACCAACGAGGCGAAAACACGGTTTTTATCTGACGTAACTAGGTGCGTACCTTGTTATACATTACGATCATAATCATGCTGATTTCTTCATAGTGCGGTCAAGGCGAGAGAGTACGATAAGGTTAAATATGGAATTTTAGAACTGAACCGGGCGTCTCGAAAGACGCGGGAAAGGAGACGGGGAATCTGAATGCTTATCGATAGAGAACGTGGTGTTTTTACATGTCTACTTTTGTCACATGCAAATAGTAGGATTGAATTTTCTATGTACCCTGAGAGAGCGGAGTCGGCCGTTCGGAACGCGCTTCAACCGGCTTTCAACTTGCGAGAATAAACACTCCCTTTAATCCCTCCTTTCCCTACCCTCATCTTAAATGATGTTCCGCCGTACAGGCAACTTCATGTTACGCAGCGGTGTGCATTTCTGTCTGTCTGCGCGGGTTTTCATCGCTCAAAACTCCATAGCCGGTCGCCGGGCATTCTCACAATCTGTAGTCCGAAATTCATATGCAGACACAGTCAAGAATCTGCTCATTCACAAGGACACGAAAGTGCTCTGCCAAGGTTTCACGGGTAAAACTGTATGTGCTGAGACCTCACGTCGTAAGTCTGGCTCACTGAAGCATTTTCAAGGGTACATTTCATGTGAAAGAAGCCATTGCATACGGTACACGAATGGTTGGAGGTGTGTCTCCAAAGAAGGCCGGTCAGACCCATCTGGGCCTTCCTGTCTTTGGCAGTGTTAAGGAGGTGCGCTCTTGGCCGTTTCCAACCGACACAGACTTACAAAAAATACAGGCTGTGAGGGAGACGCAACCTGACGCGACTGTCCTCTATGTACCCCCTCCTTCTGCGGCCGACGCCATTATTGAGGCCATCGAAAACGAGATTGGACTGATAGTGTGCATTACAGAGGGTATTCCGCAGGCGGACGAAATTCGAGTACGTTTATCTCGACCTCTCAGCTTCAGGCAATACAAGTCCGACATCGTGAACAGGTGATGAATGCTCTCAAAAGTCAGTCGAAGTCTCGACTTGTTGGGCCTAATTGCCCAGGAGGTTAGCGGTGTCCCTGGCGTTTCCCCTAATACATTCTCACCATGTCAAATCTTTGCTTTTTTCAGTCATCAATCCCCTTGGCTGCAAGATGGGCATCCAACCTGGCCATATCCATAAACCTGGGAACATCGGTTCTAACTTTCACCTTCTCTTAGCTCACTGCTATTCTCACTCTTCTCTGTCTAGGCATTGTATCTCGTTCTGGTACTTTAACCTATGAAGCCGTTGCGCAGACAACAGATGTCGGACTTGGCCAATCGCTCTGCGTTGGTATTGGAGGAGATCCTTTTCCTGGTACCCAACACATCGATGTCATCAAAGTTTTCCTGGATGATCCTAATACTGAAGGTCAGAATTTCTTACGTTACACATTAATTGAAAGGATGATCAATTATTTTGTTTTGTTTGGAAGGCATTGTTCTCATTGGTGAGATCGGCGGTTCTATGGAAGAAGAAGCGGCGGACTATCTCGAACGCTACAACCTGACTAGGAAGAACCCCAAGCCTGTCGTGGGCTTCATCGCTGGAAGGACAGCTCCCCCTGGTCGCCGAATGGGCCACGCTGGTGCGATCATTTCTGGTGGAAAGGGTGGGTGAGCTTGTGTTCCCTTACCTAGTGTAAAGCCGATCAAATGTACAGGTGCGGCTGTGGACAAAGTGCGTGCATTAGAGAGGGCAGGAGTGGTAGTTACGGATAGCCCTGCTAAACTCGGTTCGGAGATGGCAAAGGTAATCTTTTAGTCAGCCTCATTCGTTACACGGATTTCTGACTTCTTGTCTAAGCTAATGGCCGCGCACAAGCCTTAAAAGTTGGATTTAGATATTAGCTATGCTTACATAATTATATATCTCATCGACAATATTGACAAGGCAATTTCATCTGAGGATGCCTGACAATAAACCATCGTCTGTCTTCCTTGCAGCTGCATCGTATCTGGCGACTGTCCCCTCCCAAGTGCAAGTGTCAATATCCATTAAACTCGAGGTTTTAAGTCCCTTAGACGTCGTCTTGTGTAGGCCCTGATCTTGTAATCTCGCTACAGCTCTATGGGCTCTTCAAATATGTTACCATATCGTCGTCGCCTTCTACGTCTCGTCCATCTATCTTCGACATGACCGGACGAGCAAAATGGGATGCCTGGAACTCTGCAAGCAAGAAATATACATCCGTTGATGATGCCGAAAACAGATACCTCGACATCGCTAAAAGCCTTGGATGGGTTGAAGGGACTACCATCGAAACATCCTCACCGATTGAGCCAGATCCTGATAGTATTTGGGACGATGAAACCCTAACAACCCAGGGTGGCCATGCCAGTGGCGGAATGGGCGGAACTGTTAGCACGATGATGGTCCCAGCGGCAGATGCTGACGAAAGTCTGCATGGGTTGGCAGTTTCCAACGATGTAACGGCCTTGTCTGAACTCTTCCAAATTCATCCCGAAATAGATGTGAACCAATTCGATGAATTTGTGCGTTTATTTAACTGAGTTGCCTATCTGAGACACAGCTCATGGCACTAGGGATATACGCCATTGCACCTTGCTTGTGATCGAGGAAACTTGCCAACAGTAGAATTTTTACTCGACAAAGGAGCTGATCCTACCCTCAAGGTGAAGTCAGTTCGTTCAGTGCATGGCCTTGGATTGATTTCTGGTACTCAAGGATTCTGATGGTTTGACAGCTACAGAGCTGGCTGTGATAGCAGGTCATGACACAATTGAACGCATTTTAAAATCTTCGACAAGACCCGGGTAGAGTGTATCTAGGTAGATCACATTTGAACAAGGTCTCCAACCTTTACCACCCTATACGCTTTGACGCATCGCCCAAGAAAACCCTCTCCCAACGCAGACTCGTACTTCTCATACTGGTGTGATCTAGTGAATTCCTGACACGTCCGTTATCCGTGTCCTCTCAACTGTTTCGTACCGTCGCATCGCACGGGCAGATATCAATCCGTTTTGTATGACGAGAATTTATGATTCTTAGTTTTTCGAGTTCGCGATTGCGAAGTTGGATGACCCATGTTGTTCTGACGTGGCTATAGGTTCGGATTTGGTGGCTGGTCTTGACGCGTTAGAATGGTAAGGAGACGCAGGCTTAAGTATGTTGCCCTACGTATTGTTAGACTGAAGGTCGCAGGACGTAGATAGAGACTGACCGCTTCCAAAAGTCTAGCAACAGCTTTTGTTGGAATAGCCCCAACACTGAGCCAGTAGCGTATTCGGTCGACGCTCCACTCAATTGTCTTTTGTGACGGTTCACCAGTCGGATATCTGTGGTAAATGCCGAGGAGCTCGGCGGGCTTCGCATCGCGCCTGAGGCGTTGATCTGTGGCTACGAGATGAAATATCCGGTTTTTGGAATGGCCATGAAGAGAAAAGCGTAGGCGAACTGGCATGGCTAATAAAACGGTCGTGAGAGAGTAAACTCGAAAGTAACTGACAAAAATGCAAGTCACGTGTGGACTTCGAAGTTTCTCCGTTTATTGTTGGTTTGTTAGCTGCGTATCCTCAGGCTTCATGTTTATGGATGGTCAGAGACAGATCATGTACAAAGAGCATGGTTACTTCCATATCTACGGTCCTACTTGAGCAAAGTCCTATCTTTTGTGCCAGAGCATCGAAGAGTACCTAACCATCTTCAAATGTCGTAAGGCCGGAGGTCACCCTCAAATAAAGCTATGGAAATGCAAGTTTGTTTCGGGCATTTTGCCATCAGACATGAACTCTGAGATTCTGGGATTGTGCACCATCGTGCGCAGTGGATGAATCAAGAATCAGGGCCTGCACTACCAGGTATTAACTGAATGAGGAAGGTCAGAATGTGGAACAGGACCAATCTGGTAGACTTATCCTCACCATACAAATGTTGTTGCCGTTCAGCAGCGTCTGCGCTAATTGAGTCTTTTTCTTGCCTTGAGGTGTAATCTCACTGCCAAAAGGTGAGGCCACCTGTAGTAGATGAACAACTGCGCATACTATTCTGTGACGTCTTCCAAAACCATGTCTACGAAAAATCTGCTCAGGATCTGTGAAATGGAAATACAATGAAAGACCACTCACTGACGAAATCATCAAATCCCAAGAGTATTCCAGTGAATTCTCGATCGCCTTTCATAATGACCCATATTCGTGAACCAATGCATCTATCGATTAACTCTAGGTCTGATTCAGCCCCGTGACATGTTCAAACTTGATGTTGACTATCGTACCAAGTGGTAGAATTTGAGAAGCCATAGAGGGAGAAGACGGCTGTTGAATGTACAAACGAAAGGAAATAACACGCTAATTCGTTCCATCAAAACATCAATTTTGAATCTGTCTCGGCTCCTCACTGAGGTGTGATATGAATAAATCACTTTATGTATTACTACATAAATCGTTGTTTGTATAGACAATAACGCGTGAGGTCGTTACTCATCAGCAAAATCGTCGTGGATCATTCAGGGTAAAACTATAAAAAGCCGGTATGAAAGCACAGATGTTATGTAATACGGTAAAAAGAAGAAAAAAGCGTTGAAGAGTGAAGTCCAGGATTTGTGAATTTATTGTTGCCCAAAGCTAAATCCCCCTTGAGGGGCAGAGACATCCGAATGGAACTGAAGCCAAAATCACTAATCAGTAGTTGACCATTGAAAGAGCGAGCATGTTTACCGCAAATGCTCCAGACGCATCAACGGCAGGAGCAAGACCAGATTCGGCTTCGTCTTCGTCTGGGAAATATTTGTCCATGATATTAAACGCCTTTTTATAAATCTCGAGGTTGTCATGTTGTTGAAGGTTGTGGATGGTGATCATTCCGCCAGCCTCTTCCACGTAAAGCGCGTATTGATTGACGGCACCAGGTCCTGCAGCAGCCCTGTCCATTTCGCCAATCTTAAGAATGTTGTCAAGACCGTCGAGGGCGACCTGGATGATCTTATTGTCCATCATGGTCAGGAGATCGCACAAAGGTTTGATACAACCCTGAGACACGAGGTACCGAATCTGTGAAGGCTCCTGAAGGCCACCAGATGTGGCATTAGAGATAGCCCAGCATGCCTCTTTCCGTGTCTTGAAGTCCGCATTTTGAAGGATATTGATCAGAGGGGGGATTATGTTAGCGTCAATAACGGCTTGGATTTGAGGGGGCGAACCAGCCGTGATATTTGAGATGGTCCAACAAGCTTCCTTCCTGATACCGTCTTTGGGTGACGAAAGCAGAGAAAGGAGGGCGGGCAATGCACCAGACGCAATGACAACTTGAGTCTGAAGGTCGTCACCGGTAACGATGTTACCGACAGAGCGAAGTGCTGGGGTCTGGACGGATGTTGAATTGTGCATGAGGAGGTCTACCAATCGTCTACACACGCCAGATTCGATGACGGCTTGTATCTTGTCGTTGGAACCATCCGAAAGATAAGAGATAGCCCAACATGCGTCGATCAAAATCTCGTCATCAAGGGAGTAGATCAATTTTGTGAGCACGGTGAGAGCAGGAGAGATCTAACGATAAACACTTCTTAAGATATCCAGTTTTTGCGAAGCTTACTACACTTACTAGTTCCCAGTCAGGCTGGGGGGATTTTCCCCGGCAAAAGTTGCTCAACGTCCAAGTGGCATTTCTAAGCATGCTCAACTTGTGGTGCTCGCTCAAGAGAGCTAGAAGTGGTCTTAAGGCACCTGCTTGCAGCACATAATCGCGACATTGTGGGCTGTCTCCCGCAATGTTTCCGAGGGCCCAAACAGCTTGTTCACGAACATCGAGGACCGGAGAAGATAGGAGGTTGATAAACTCGGGCACAGCTAGTGCATCGATAACGACTTGAGTATGATCAGCGGTACCAGAAGCGATGTTAGTGAGGGCCCATGCAGCCTCAAACTGATAGTGTTCCCAGAGAGTGAATATCTCAGATCGTGCTTAGACAAGTGATCATACGAACCTGGAGCATAGAATGGCCATGCTTCAAGAATTCAACGAACCGGGGAACTACGCCACATTCAATTACCCGCTCAATCGGTGGATTCTTTTCCTTTGAAAGGAGCTTTCGGAATTTAGTGGTCGCGTCCAATTGACGTTCCGGGTCTTCAGAGAATACACCAGAAATCATCTCATCGGCAAGCTAGAAAAGCAACATATGAGCTACGGACAGGTCCTATACAGATGCGGTCTTCAACATACAGGAGGATCCCAATTGCCGCCGCCGATTTCTTCATCTGAGTCAACCCCAGATGACGGGAGGAAGTTCCTTCTCTTTGAAATATTCTCTTCTCTCTTTTGACGTCGGATTTCTACTTGTTGTTCCTCGCGACGACGCCTAAGATCGTCCTGCTTCAGTGCACCCTTGCTTTTGTACGCTGCGATGAAGAGACGCGTAAGACACAAAGATCACAATAGGAAGGGTAATATTTGCAAACCTTCTCTGCGAGCCTTCATAGTGCGAGACTCTGCAGCGTTATCCATAGCAATTTGTTGTTCTATCAGGCCTTAGATGAAGGAAAGCAAGGTGAAAGATAGAAAAGAAATTATCTTCTTATGCTGTGACTCAGATGTAACACTCTTTCCGTTCACGTGACAATTGTGACGAATAACTAATGGCTATTACAATAAGACTCTCTTTGGCTTGTCATCCAGAAAGGATGCAATATTTTCCACTGTATCGGCCCAAAATACCTGTTTAATCTCTTGTAAAGTCTCTCGTCATTTTTCATATCTTTGCCCTTACCGCATAATTGGTGTCATTCACGTATCCTGTGTGCGGGGTTAACGTCACGTTGCTCAAGCTGCGGAGCTCATGTTCGACTGGCAATGGTTCTTTGTCAAACACATCAAGCCCTGCTGCAGCAATGGTCTTGTTCTTCAAAGCTTCTATCAGTGCCGCTTCGTCGACGAGAGGTCCTCTGGAAGTATTGATGAATAACGAGGATGACTTCATCAGTGCGAAATCTGATGCTGATATGATGTGGCGCGTGCGTTCTGAAAGAACAAGGTGAAGTGACACGATATCGCTCTGTCGTAGTAGATCTTCCTTTGTTGTGTATTCCACTCCTGCATTTCGAGCTTTTTGAGGGGTCAGATTGGGCGACCACCCGATGACCTTCATGTTGAATGCCTTTGCGATCTTGCAGAACGAAATCTATTAAGAAATGAAGGGAAGGGGAATTTCTAGGCTCACATGGGCCGTTTGCGTCCCGAGCCTCCCGACCCCAATCAATCCAAGTATTTTTCCGTGGAGACCAATGGGAATGGTAGTCTGCCATCGAGTATTTCCGAGTTTAACTTGGGCGTCGTCATTCGCAATATTTCTTGCCACGGAGAGGATTAAAGCCCATATATGTTCTAAGGTCGAACTTCCACCGGAACCTGTCCCAGAAACCACTATCCCCCTTTCACGAGCATGCCCAATATCAATCCCAGCATTCACCATCCCTGTTGTGGCGATCAACCTTTCCAACTGTAAACAGTGTTGTAGGTTCCAACGGTGACACAGGCCTTACTTTAATTGCGGCAAGCGATCTAGCACTGCTGCCGTGAACTTGGTCCTTTCTCTCATTGCGCAAACAATTTGGTAGTTGTCGAGACGGCGAATGAGCGCATCTTCGTCATCCAGTGTGTCAGAATAAACGTCGATGCTGACTCTGCCATGTAAGGACGACCAATCAGCACTAGTCAAGGCGACTCGTTGATAATCGTCAAGGATTGCAACGCGCATAGAGGTTGATTTTGGCTGAAACGAGCTTGCTTGAAATCTCACAGATGATGGTACTCAAGAAACGACGTACCACGGCTTGAGGAACGATTTGTGATCATAGGCAGGTGATATGAAATATCTCAATTGTCATTGACCGGATACAATATCCATACCCATGTATCACACGTGGCGCCAATCAACCAATGGGTCGACCATTATATCATGATCCACTCTCATGGCAGAGTCATTCTCGTAGCCAAACTTCGGTCAGCACCTCTGAGTTTTATACTACCCGTGAGTAACTTTAACAGGAGAAGTGATCAAGGCTTCAGAGAGCAATAAAGTCATCTTCACCACCTTCGGCTGGCTTCTGGCTAGCCATGAATCTAGTGACATCCGCTCAGAAAATCAGTCGTCTTCAGAAAAACCACAAGCTAACCCCGAAGTTGACTTGTGAATATGGCTCCTTTTCCTTGTTCGATAATCCTGATCAATATATTGGCTGTTTCCAGCAATGCCTTACCAAAGCACATCTTTGCCCGGGATGACCGACCTACCGCTTGACTCATAGTTTTGGCTTCAGAAAAAGTGGTCTATCTTTTCTTAGCATAAGGAATGACACCTCGTCATTCTTTGCACTTGAAAACAATAAAACTAGAAGTGCATATCTGAAATATTATTCTTAGAGAAGTACAGATTACGCGTCATTATTGAATGGGTACTTGAAATTCATTCAGATGGCCAACCAAAAAGATAAATAAAGGCCTCGTACCTCGAATGATGCAGGAAGTTCTGCTTCGGGTGCAGATTCATCCAGCGCAGTGTGAAGTTCAGGTGCAGATGTCGTGGTCTGTCCTGTGGGCAGGGGCGCCGCGGGTTGTGGTGGGGCTGCTTCTGCAGTAAATTCAAATTCAATCAAGTCACTCTCCTCTTCTGGTCGTAGATCAACTAGGATCAAGATGCCACCTCCGCCAGCATATTTCTCGGATGCAGCGAAGGACAATGAATGCGAAACTCCTGCTTTATGTTCGGTTGACGGATGCCCCGACAACGGACGAACGGGTTGATATCGGCAATCACTTGGGAACGATATATGGGCGACTTGAGCAGGAGTCACACGAGAGAAGTTTGGTCGCAATTCGAAAGCTGGCTCCACTTTTTTCGAAGACTTGGAGATCGAAGTTTCTGCAAGATTTGAGACGGAAGGGTTGATGGGCGAAACATCACCATCTTTAGGTCCGAAAGGTTGTTTCATTTCAACATCGGCCTCTCCAGCTTTGTTTTCTGTGTTCTCTGCCCGATCGTCCTGTATAATGTTAGGCTTGTCGAGTAAACTAGAAAATGGAGATTTACCAGTTCCATTGCGTCCTCGGCAGCAGCTTTCTTTTTCTCCCTAGCCTTGGCTTTTGCGGTCGTAGATAAGACTGCCGTCGCCACTTTGGTCACCGCTTCCTTCTTCGGAGGCTTAGTTGATGTTGGATAAGCAAAGAGACTTGGCCTGGCGTTTGAAATGTAGTCAAACTTCGGAACCTTACGATACAAGTTTGTCAGTACCAGAGCCATTTGATCACCAAAAAAGAATTACCTTCAGGTTTGCGTCAAGACCAATAATACCAGTGGGCTCGAATGCCAAGCTAGCACAATGTGCGAGTGGATACCAATACCAAAACTGACAAAACATAACCATCCCGACAATAGCACTGGTGTTTTTACTGCCTGCTCGACTTTGGAGACTGATCGTAACATTTCTTCCACCGGCATCGATAAAGCCCTGACCAATTGCAGCACCAAAACGAGCCATAGGATCCTCGTGTTTGTCTGAAACAACTTTGGTGTACAAGGCCCGGGTCGATGCAAGTGAAGGGGATGAAGCTTCAGACTGTTGAACGAGAATCATGCCTAATGCGACGAATGCGCCTTGACGCACAAAATCAACACCATCTCTGGTCATTGGCTCTAGAATCTCAATGGCATCCTATCAACGGTCAGAACTGGTTCCAACACTATACTGAAAGAGAGGTCACTAACTTGAAGACCGGTACCGGCACAAGCTATGCCTAGTGCAAGGGTTGCACCACAACGAACATGTGGGTTGTAGCTTTCACTAAGAAGTTGGACTATCCGGGGCACATGTGAAGGATTCTTGAATAACAAGAAGGCGAGAGATGTAACGGCTGCTCTCCTTACGTCGTCGGAAGTATCAGAAACTGCAATGTGTAGAAGTTTTCGGACAGCATCGTTGTTGGAAGTTCCAGCATAAGCCAACGCTAAAGTGTATACACCTCCATAACGAAGTATGGGGTCCTAGACTTTAGTCAGCACTTAGATGTGTTTTGCAACGAAAGAACAACCTTCTCTGTTAGCAGAACTTTTATGGTTTCATCGGCTTCTTCTTGACGGCCATAAAATATGAAAGCAACGCCAACAGCCAGCCCACGAATGATTTTCTCATGTGACGTCTCGCGAGCATATTGAAGCATCTCCTTGACAGGTTCTGCCGCTGCCGTGCCTAGCATGATCAAACCCATTGAATAGCCCGACGCCTCGCCGGCAACGGCTGAATCCATGAAAAGAACATTCTTAAGGTCTTCAAACGCCTCGAGGCTACTTGAGCCCATTCCTGCTACCCCGAGGCCTAGTGCAGCTCCATGTTGCACAATTTCTCCCTGAGACGCCTTCAAGGTGTCCCGAAGGTACGTTATGGCAGAGCTGCCACAGCCAGCGTTTATCAACCCTAATGCGTATAATGCACCACCTTCGGAATAAGCAGCACCTTGGACACCACTTTCACCGCCAATTTGAGGAAGATAGGGGCCCAGAATTGTCATGCCTTGTTCGAAATAACCTTTGTGAATGACACCAAGCCCGGCAGTAGCGGAAAATTTAGACCAATTAGATGCAAGTCCTAGCCACTCAAGATTTTCGCGTAGGAAGACGTCGGAAGTCGTACCGGCGTGCATGAAGGCATTTTGCAATGTCAGGGCAGTGTGATAAATGGATGAACGAGCTTCCAAAACGTCCTTCAAAGGGTTGATTATTTTGCTTTCAAGGGTAGTATATAACGGAATTCTACCTTTGTGTTCTTCAGGATCGCAAGATCTACATGGTTATTGCGTTTAAGGAATTCAAGATATAATTTGACTGATTCCTGTCCCGTGAGGATACTTCGGAGCTTGTCAAATATAAGCTTTGTCTCCTGGAGCACATTCTCAATGATGGCAGATACAATAGTCACGCGTCCATACCTCATCACCTTCAGGCAAATTATGACGCACACCCTCTAGGAAATCTTGAGCGCCACCTTCCACCAGATCGAAGGCAAATTGATATGCCAATAGTGGCTGTTTTGGGGCCAACGATACCAATAAGGGCACTGTTAATGAAGGGCTGTTCAGAGTGATCAGAAGACGTGTAATGGAGAGGATGTATGGAGATCCATCTCCAGTTGTAGGTGAGGGGAACAGAGTATAAAGGAACTGAAGGACTTGATCGCGGTAGGACAACGGAAACCCTGCATCGAGTACAGCTTCCATAGTATAAGAAAGCAGTGATGTATCTCGGGTGTGGTTGTAAATTAATGATATAATATCGAGACGACGTGATTCGAGCGCAATCCCAATTGCCTAGCGTGCAAAGTGTCAGAAAGAGGAAATCAAGGCAAATGAGTAACTGACTTGCTTGTATTCCTTCTCAGCTATACAGCGATCAAAGATAGTCTTGATAATATCTTGAAGACGCTGATCGATCTTGTCAATAGTACCATCCCGTTCTTCTGAACGAGTTTGGATATAGCGGTCAATTGCTTTTGCTGGTGAAGGAGTGAGAGAAATCCTCGATAGACGGACCCTATCAGACGCACAAATCACAATTTCAACAAATTCCTCAGATCCATAGGTCTGCGCTTCCCGAGCGAACGCGTCTCCAGCCCCAAGAGCAAAGGATAGAGCTTCTTCATATTCACCCAAGAAATAATAGACCTTGCTGGCTAAGAGTGCAGCAGAGCGGCGGGCCTCCATAGGTAGCTCTTCAGATTCGTATAGAGATTCTCTGTACTGTGTGTCAGTAGATGGCGCCACAACACGAGAATTACACACATTAAAGCAATATGCTCTGAAATCTCGGCCCAGAACTGGGGGACCAAGGGGCTGAGTATATTGAGGGCATGCTGCTTGAAGAGAGGATCTGGTTCATGGAGCAGGGCAAGGACACCAGCGGCAGAAGACTGGAAACGGGCAACCATGGAAAGCGAGGAGAGCACTTAGTTCACGCCAGTCTAGGCTGACGCGTCCTCAGAGTTTGTCTATGGCGGGAATATCAAATCAAGCCAATCTTGTGCAACGCAAAACTCCGAAACTTCCCTTTCGGTTAATCGCGCGCGTCCCAACCCACCCAATGTCCCTTCTCGCTCGAAACGCTCTGCGCGCCGTTCGCCGCCCTGCTTGTCAGGTCCGCTCGTACACGTCCACCTCTGCAAGAGCCTCTTATGCTGCTGAACGCGAGGCTATTGAGCACCACGCTTTTGGTCTCGATGTTTCATTCTTCCTAGTTTCTCCAACTGACTCACACATTTAGAAACCACCGATCTTTGGCGTAAAATCAGGTGTGTGTTTTACAACTTTGCTGTGTAGGATGTGTGTCGATCAAACTCTTCGTAGTTATTTTGTCTGTGTTCCCGCAAGTACGTTTGTCTTGTGTCTCAATGTTCAGGGTTCTTTGACCTCTTCTAGTCGCTGTCTGCGTTGCCTGGGTCTACAACTCTGAAATGGAGCACAAGCATCACCTTGATCATCTCCGAGCTGAGAATGGTGGTCAGCTCCCTGAGATTCCTGCTTACGAATACATGAACAGGAGGAGCAAGCCTTACCCTTGGGGCATGAACAGTCTCTTCTTCAATCCAGAGGTTAGTCCTCCATGCCTAGCTCAATGTTGATATTGCTCACTCGCGTAGGCTAACAAGGATATGTCTCAAGAGTAGTAGATATGTATGGAGTAATGCGATTAATTTTCCCTTGTATCCTACCCAGCCACTTAGGATGCTTACTACCAATGCCGCCTTAAATCACGTTTTAGGCTCTCATACAGAGATCGGGTCTCTACACGTCCAACCTCCAATTCCCTCAAGTATTGATCTATTGACCGGTCAACTCGGCCGACGGGGAATTCGCTGCGCGCTGGTGATTGCGGTCGACTGGCTTCTTTTAACCAGTCTGATAGAAGAACTGCTATGTCGGAAGAGATGATTTGTACGTTGGCCTGGTCATTGAAGGGAGGGACCTGAAGGGGGCTCAACGAGTGCTTACAATGGTCGACGCTAGACTGACCTGTGACTCGTACATCTCATGGAACACATCCCAAACATCGGTATGAGGGACTCCACATTCAATCAAGATTCGCGGGGCCCAACCAAACGCTACGGCATTCTTGTTCGCAAGTGTGAACCGAACAAGTAATGTGGCAATAAATCCTAAGTTTTTAATTCAGTCGTCTATAATCAAGGGCATATCTACAAGCGAACTCACGAAGGGGGAAGGCACTCTCAGAAGGGTAAAAGCGCTTTCCGAGAGGTACGATTCTTCCGAGGATGAGATCTGCTGTCGTAGCAGGATCTGCTTCCTCTCTGAGGACTGGAGAATATAAGCCAAATTCTAGGAAATTATGGAAAAAGTCGTTACTTTCATCAAAGATTTGGTTCCAGATCGGTCGTACGATGCTTTCGTCACGGTGTTCAGAAACATGGAGACACAGAAGTTTTATATCAACCAGGTCGAAGGGAACGGCATACAGTGTGTATAGCTGCAAAATTATCAGAGTGAATATTTTACATGTTCATCCCAACGAAACTTACATCTGTCATTGTAAAGAGTTGTTTGGATAACAGATTGATTCGTGCCCCAACTTCGGGCGCATCATCGACATGAGGAAAGAGGATATTATATATTTCTAATTGCACTTGTGCGACGTCGACCTTTTCTTCGAGGTCCGTAAGGAAGGCTATAGCAGTCTCGTGGTGTCCCGTGGCAGATATTGGATGTGATTTCGCATTGCCAACAGCAAGTGTTAGGTATTCTAACCTAGCAGGCAGCTCCAAATCGAATCTGCAGCAATGAAATCAACAGTATATAGATGAGTCATTGAGGCTCACTGAGTAGATTCTGCCAGCGTAGCCAGAATTTCAGCGGCTCGCAAAGACTGGCCATTTTTCACGTAGAATTGCCACAAAAGTTGGAACTTTTGCACAGTGATTGGCTCCCGCTTTAAATGGGCTTCTAGGAATGTGGGACGCATCTAAATAAAAGGGTCAGACCAAAAATTTCAAAGGATGAAGTTGCACACCTCCAAGAGATCATCAGCAAGTCCACGATTAATGAGCCAATCATATAACGTCGAATGGAATATTTCGTCTTCGCTTGCGAAAGCAAGTTCATATGCATGACCCCTGACAGCTTCTGGATCACCTTGTTGATGAAAGGTGTCTTGTCTCTCCGACGCCTTGTTGGTATTGCACCTATTCTCAAATACAGTGAGAGAATCAAGAACCAGATCGTAGCACTGGAGTCGTTTTTGTGTATACGTCGTACGTGCATCACCTGCTGGTAGACCAGAATGCCAAGCCTCGAGACCAATTTTATCTGGGTCCAATATTTGTGCACATGTAAGAGGCAATTCAACAGCACCTAGAACACGAGTGAGTTCGGATTCAATCTGAATAATTGAATCGGAGTACCCTTTGCATAATCAAGCTGCTGGTAATCCCCGCAAATCTCTCTAAGCTTTTCAAACTCCAAGATCCGAGCACCCTTTGCAAATAACCTACAAGCCACAATGAGTGATAGAGTAACGACGTGAAGATGAGTGATGTACCGTAGGGATTCTGCTAGCCAGTTCTGCCTTTCAAGAGGATTTCTCGACTCGACAGCTTTTCGGACATTTTCCTTGGCCTGTGATAAGACAACATCGTCTCAGTTGCATGGGTAAAATAAGGATAAGAATAAAAATATGACTTTATAAAGCATCACATCATCAGTACTGCAAAATGAGCCACATCTGTGTTGTAAGATTTCACTGATCGTATCGACCTAAATGTAGCCATTAGTCTTGAATTACCACGAAAACGCAATATACTAACACTAATTTGTTGACCAATCTGCTGATCAATGATCACATTGACCAGAGCTCGGGAGATTGTCATGCCATCTTGACTTGTTATAAGGGTTTCAAAAGTTTGCGTAGCAATGAGTTTTTGGATTTCAGATTCACATCTAGGGAGGTCGTGAATTCCATGAGAAGAAATGAACATTTATGAAGCGTACTGTGATATAAGATCCCCCAGCATATAATCATTCAGAAGTAGAACAAAAGAAAGTGCTTCTATGGTCCTCGAGAGGAGGGAACTAATCTCCAAAACGGAGTTTTGTTCGGCCTGAAGGGACAGTCATATAACTTGGCACTCCAAAGAAACTATTTACGCACTCTCCATGCTTCCTGCTCAGCTACTGGAACTCGGGTAGAAGACTCGCTGGGAGACGAGTGGAAAAGGTGAGGATTTTTATCCAAAAAGTCCTTCAGAAGAAACAGGTTCTTTTGAATGGTAACGATCATATTTTCCGCGACTAGTAATTTCTGCCGCCCGGCGACACTAGAGTATGATGAGTTGAAATCGTATGGAAAAAGCCTGAGATGTTTCTTACCCAGGCTGCGTAAGTTTTACTTTCCAAAGCGGGCGGATTAGCCGTGAGAAGTAAAGCACTAGTCCCTCTCGTCGACCACTGAAGACGGTCACACCTTGACTATCAGCTTGACAGAAGTATAAGTCGAAACAGTACTAAAAAGAGAGACCGATAATCATACTTGTACCATAAGTGACCCTTTCTGTCCATGTCGGGCGCTCCCCGAGGTCATAGAACGCCTGTTTTGCGACAGAAGTGATATCAGGGCGGGGAGTGGAGATACTACCTGTCTTAGACATTGTTTCTTCCTGGAAGTCAAGGAAGCTGTTCCCACATGCGAGCCCAAGAAGCATACAACACGTTTGATCACGTCCAAAACTGTACGATGAAACTGTGGTCAGTACCAGCAAACAAAGACCTCAGATGTAGGAAGATTAACCTGTCACGGAATTCTATGAGTGGTTGGATGGTACCCTGCGATTGTAGTTCTTCAAGATCTGCTCTCAGGAAATCCACAGCCCGTCGTTTGACGAGGAAGGATATCCCACAATTAGTGAAAAACATGAATTGGCAAGGCGCTTCCCCGAACTGTGTCGCAAGCTCATTGAGTGCAGACGGAGCAAGGTCATCTGGAGTAGCTGCAGCTGATGTCAAAGGCAGGAAGTGCGCTGTAGCCCAGGCTGTTCCGGCGATGGATGTCAGTGCCGCGTACTCGGTCAAGCTCGACCGTCCATCACCCAAAGCGTTTTGATAGGACTCCGATTGTGTAGAAGAGGGCTGAGGAGGGAGTTTTACCTGTCCGATCGAACCAATTCTTGTGAGATCGGGTGACATGCAAAGAACGTAATCGTTGCCATCCCTGTCGCCTGGGTGGGTTGCAACCGTCATGCCTCGGTAATAATTGGAACAAGGAAATTCGACAGTGTGGAAGGGTCGAGGTGGAACTTGCGATTGAGATTGAGGAACCCCATAAAGACTTGGAGTAGGTCGGATTTGCTGCCTTAGAGCATCTGGATGTATCAGATTCGCAGGAGGTAATCTGACATGGAGGAGCTGGATGGGGCGTGTATGGCTAGTGCTAGAGGATGGACCATAATAATTTGGCATATTCTGAGGGCCAAAGTACAACCGCACACCGTTATTTGACATTATAAAAAATTGCATGCCAGACCGAGATTCTATGGCGTCAATGACATGCAGTGATCTAAGTTCAAATTTATCGCGCGTCAAAGCGGGATGGCCTGCAGCTTTGTCTTGGGCAGATTTGAAAATATTTCTAACCGTCTGCAAGTGTTGGACAGATTTTTCTCCATTAGTTTTGTATATAGAGACGCCGTCCGCAGTCATTGCATAAAAACAATTTCTATCATTGTCAACAGCAAGAAGGATAATTTTCTCTGAGGAAGCTGATCAGCGCACCATAATTAAACCCCCGATATCGCTCACCTTCTGTACTGAGAGTAGTAAACCGGGGGAGGAGACTCTGAACACCACTGACGGAGTGATTGATGATTTGAATTCGCTTTCCAAACCAGGTTTCGTTCTCTTGATAATGCAATTCGTATAGACATCCATCTTGTACGCCACACATGAAGATTCGACCCTCTTCAGTGCCAATTACAGAGATCATCTCAACATCCGTATTCAGTTTCAAATCTGTTGCATAAAGCTTGAGGTCACGAAAGGCACGACCCTGTCCTCGAGGTGATTCAAAAGAAAGGCCAAGGAGGAAAACGGATAAAGGAGTTGTGACGACAAAGAGGTTCGTTATTTCGTCAATAAACATGCCCTTTTTCGGTTTGACCAGACGGACATCCGCAATGACATCCTCCCGTTCTTCCCAGAAAGAGCTGGTTTCATGTCTGGAGGAGTCATAAGATATTGGAAATCCTGAATGTCATAAGAACAGACCCGTCAACGTAATCCCAAAAGAACAGTTTGTGGTCAAAAGATATCCATGCTCGTTCAATCTGAGGCATCAACCCTACGTGTGATACTCCGGACACCGCTGGACGCCCTATGAGGTACTCAATCAAAATGCATGATTGCAAACAGACAGACCATTAAAATGCTCAAACAAATCCTCCGGGATGCCTACGAACTTCTTTTTTTGAAATGGTGCACGGTAATCATTGGGATAAACTGTGTAGGACGCCGAAACCTGTCCAGAGGCTAAATATTCCATTAGGTAACACTGGGATCGATAGTAAAACAACCGCACAAGACGCCAGGGTATCGCCCAAGTCGGGTATGATTGTTGTATCCTTTGTTATGTGCTCCTGCACCACTCGGCCCGCGTTTTGTAGCGCGGAAAGATCAACGAGCTCCGGCTGCACAGATCGAGTCGTAGCTTTGCCTAAGCTAGAGCTACCATACGAACGAGAAGGAGCAAAGACAGAGGTCATCGCTAGTGGTGGAAAGTCTCAACTTCACCAAGTTCTATTCTTAAGTTCAAACTTCACAGAACGCGTTCATTGGGCACGTGATAGGTCCGTGGACCACTTTTTCAGAAGGATTCAAAAATGCTCATTTTGAATAGTGCACATGTACAGTGAGCAACTAGTAATATGTAAGGACCGAAGTTTCATTCCTATGCACTCTTTGTCTCCACAATAAACTGTGAGTTCCAACCTAGCCCACCAATTGTAAAACTCTCTCTTTGTTAATTGCGAACCAATGTGGTTATTATATTGACGACATCGTCTACAAGAGGCAGAATCTCTCTGCAGAAGATCTACTTAATTAAGAAAAGCGAGACGAGACTAATGTGCTGATTATTACAGGATCAGTAACGGGCTCGTTTAGTGTAACCTCCGCCGCAGCTTCCTGAGGGCTGGACATAATTCCCCGAGTAGCTGTTCGTGCTACTGCCAGAATATGAGGAGTAAGGTCTTTTTTGGGGGGCAGGTGTAGGCAATTGTTCCGTTCTTTGATAGTTGGCTTTCCTGCATTCAATGTCGAAAGCTGCTACGAGTTCGTTGAAGTCTGTGGAAAGCATGCTACCAAAAAGAGGATGAGCGGTGGACCATTTATTCGCAGTCAAACGAGGCGATGTAACTCCGAACGCCATGCGAGCGAGCAATCGAGGGTCATCACGCTCGGGACATGCGCGGAGGATTGCATGTAGTTGGTCCCGATCAATGGGAGGCGCGATTCGACCAGAGAACTCCACTGATTGACCATTAATGCAGAATGTGCACCTGTTACACATACCACCTGGCACCGCGTTGTCATCCCCGAAATACTTGGCTAGGTTATGGCTTAGACCTAGATGGTGGAATGGTGAGGACACATCCAGAGCTGGTCAAGGTCAAGAAAGATTACAGTCATCGTCGGTTGCAAATTCAATAACTTGGCGTATTTTCTCGATGCCTTCTTCTTCGCGCTTGACCATTCGCAAGTAGAAGTCATCAGCCAACTTCTTGAGTTCCTCTGTTGCCTTAGGAAAAGGTTTCAATACTACATAGCGCTGTAGTGGAGGCGGCAACATGAGACATTGAACAAGATACAGAGAACTCTTTCGTACCGCGCGAACTTGACTAGCTTTACAATCAATAAGACCTGTCCCGGATGAACTGAGTTAACACTCGATGGAGGAAAAGGCACGAACCATCGAGCTCCCAGGAAGTTATCTGTCTAGTCAAATTCGTCACGTCATACCCCGAGGCAGTGGCTGCGTCTACGATATCAATCTATTGAGGCAATGTAAGTTATCAGGCTTCACGTGGCACATGCGAATCAAAGAAGGAACCAACCACATATTTATTACCCTTCTGCCGACAGTAAGATCGAATTGTAGTCGCAACTTTATTGCTATCCGATAAAATGGAAGCCCAGCCATTGCCACGAGGGGTCAGCTCGTACACTGAATAGTAGGGGGTAACAGCCCTGAGGTAGCCATAATCTAGTTCGAGTTGTGCGTAATTCAAAGCGAGGACGTTTTGCTAGAATATACACGATATCAGCGTCGATTTCCGGTGGTAGCATATGGACCTATATGGACACACTCTCATGTCATAACTGGATATGAAAACTCATTTGATGGATCCCCAGTGGAAACGTGAAGGGACTCACTCTTTGGTCTGTTTATAATGGTTGAAGTCAATTGACCCGTCTTTGGCGGGTTCTTTCAGAGCGACCTCTTGCAACCACAACTGAAGATCATTCTTGGAGCATGTGTCTCCGCGATAGAATCCTTCGAGAACTGGTATGTCGGAAGGGGCAAGGAACATGGTACAAACAGACAACAATCCATCTCGTCCCGCTCTACCCACTTCTTGACTGTAGTTTTCCAGGGTTTTAGGCATATATAAATGAATGATCTATGAGGCTATATTATTCGAGTTGTAAGAATAAGACCTTCAGCTTACCTGTCTGATATTCGCTGTATGTCGTACTCTCAGTAATTTGCAAGACGTGTAGCCTAGCAAGCTAACCTTTATCGATGCCCATACCAAAAGCAATAGTGCAAACGACGATCCCTCCATCAGACATCATGAAGTCCTCCTGTACTTGCATGCGCTGATCATTCGGTAATCCTGCGTGATATACAGCAGCATCTATTCCATGAGGGCGTAAGCGATTAACAACTTCTTCTGCTTGCTTCTGAAGTGTAACATAGACGATAGAAGGACCTTTTCGGGTTTTAAGCAGGGGGACGAGGCGGTCTAGTTTCTGGTCTAAGGAAGCAGCAACCTCGACACGCAGGCAAAGGCTTCGTAAGTGTAATAAGAGCCAGAATAATCAGTATTGTTAAAACACGTACTTAGAGCGGAATACAGGAGTGCGAAAGATACCTTCCTTGGCAATGCAGAATGAACAACAAATGTCTATGGAAACCTGGGGTGTAGCGGTCGCGGTCAGGCATAGAACGCGTTCGGCGTTTAGTTCCACCGCAAAACGAGCAATTTTGAGATACTCCGGACGAAAGCTAGCTCCCCACTGCATATATGAAGAATGAAGCAAGATTTTGTACGGAAGTATTCCATACCTGTGAAATGCAGTGGGCTTCGTCCACCGCAAGAAGGGAGATGTTGACGCGACTCATCATATCGATGAACCCCTCATTATTTAATCTCTCGCAGAAAGTCAGTACATAGTTGGTTGTGACAGCTGAGCTGACACCTTTCTGGTGCTACGTAAAGTATCTTTAGAGATCCTGTTAAGATTTCGTCTTTGACAAAGGCTGCCTGTGACGCGGTCAGAGTACTGTCGAGATTCGCCGCTTTTACACCGAGTTTAACTAGAACGTCAACTTGATCCTTCATGAGAGCGAGCAAAGGCGAGACCACGACCGTAAGTCCCTAATTCGAGTTGCATGATTGGAATGTTTCTAACTTGAGTCAAGACTCACGTCAAGACATAAGGCTGGGATTTGGTACGTCAGGCTCTTTCCTCCTGTAGAGCATTGAGCCTGAAAGCGCGTTCAAACAAAAAAGACACGGTGAACCTCCGGTTGGAAACACCACGAGAGCGCTCTCGTTATCAACCAACAAGCGGGAAATCACCTGTTGGCAGTCAGAAGGGAAGCATGTCTAAGCTGGTATAAGAGACAAACTTGCTGCTGGGATAACCTGAAGGTATCGAAACCAAAGATATCCTTGAGGACGCGATGCGCTTTTTCCATGAGGATACCGCGTCACGCGTCAGCCTCGGTGGACGGATCGCGAAGCACAAGTTGGGATCGGGCATCTCCGATTGTCAATGCTAAGTATATGTATCCCTTCTGGCAATTGGATGATAAGTATCTCACCTGTTCTTGTAAACATCGTCGTACACGGCGCCCAGACTATGACAAGCCCTGTCCGTCTCTTGCTCGACAGCCCTGTTCTGCTCTGATTGAGAAATGGTTCACGACTCTACTGTTCCCACATCTGAAACCGCTCGTCCATCCTCTAGGATATATCCTTTACCCAAAACTGGCCCCCTTCTGCCTTACAGCGGTGCATTTTCCTCTGTAAAACCGGGAAAAGACCTACTTTTCCGGCCAAAATCCCGCCCAAGCCGACGTCCTAACGTGCCTGATGGGGCCATTCCCAAGAAAGGTACGATCGAGTTTTCTTAGATCTTATTCTCGATATCGATCTGCTTATTCATTACAGTAACGTTCCAATGGGTCAAGGGAGAGCTCTTGGGAAAAGGAAGCTATGCCAGGGTTTACTATGGTCTCAATGCAACTACTGGTGAGATCATGGCGGTCAAACAAGTAGAAATTCCTCAAACACCTAGCGATATGCTAAATTCTCGAAATCGAGAAATCGCAGAAGCCCTCAAGTTTGAGCGTGAAACATTAATGAGGCTTGATCACCCGAATATCGTCCAATATCTAGGGTATGAAGAGAGCAGTACCTATCTAAGCATGTACAGGACGACCTCTGTATCAATCATGACTGGTTCTGACTGTTTTCATGCAGTTTTCTTGAATATGTTCCTGGTGGAACAATATCATCATGGCTCGTGACCTACGGTGTATTCAGTACTGAAGTTACCCAGTCTTTCACTCGACAGATTCTTCAGGGTCTGGATTATCTGCACGGTATGGGAATCATTCACCGCGTAATAAATCGCTTCACTACAGAAGTAACTCTTTATTGATTCGATACATTAGGACCTCAAATCCGACAATATCCTTGTTGAACAATCAGGCATTTGCAAAATTTCGGACTTCGGTATCTCGAAGCAAGTTGAGAATATTTCTCAAGCAAGAGCACATACTGGAATGAGAGGGACCATTTATTGGATGGCGCCTGAAATATTGGTAAACGATAATCAGGGATATGACCTCAAAGTTGATATCTGGAGTATTGGATGCGTTGTCTTGGAAATGTGGACGGGCGAGAGGCCCTGGTCCGGCGAAGAGGTGTTTCCTGTGATGATCAAGGTACATAGCTTTATTATGCTTACGCGGAGTTCATCGATCACTCAGTCTACTCTGGGGTCAACTGTCGATCTCAGCTGTCCCAGGAGAAACTTGCGCCACCGATCCCTGATCAATTGGTTCTCAGCGAAGCTGCCCTTGATTTCCGCAAGCAATGTTTCCAGAGGTATCTGTCTGCTCCTCATACTGCAAGGAACTTTCCAATCTCAATACTTCATCAGAAACCCGCAAGACCGTCCTTCTGCGGTGGAGTTGCTGGGCCATCGATATCTTATGCTGCCACCCAACTGGAAGTTTGAAACGTTCGAACTCTCCCCCCTTAAGCGTTCTCTCTCGCAGACCTCTCGAAGATCACAGAAGTCCTCCAATCCGTCATCAACTGAACCGGTAGTGATACCCAGAACATCCGCCGCGTCGACGATAGTCGGGAACTCTGCGTATCGGCTAGCCGAGCCGAGCACCTCTTTTCGTGCCAAACCCCATCAAGAATATGGTTCTCGACAGAAATCAGGCGATGGTCCTCCGGTGGTGATCATTACACCCTCAAGTTCACGGCCGCCCCAGATTGCACAACTGCCAAACAATGCCAGGTCATCGTTGGAACCCGCACGGTCTGTTTCCACTCCAAAGAAGGGATTTCATGTTGTGAATCCCGACGATCCTGATTCACAAGCTAGCGGGACGCCCTTCGTATACAATCCCCCCCCTCTTCCCAGTGTGAATGGGGGCTCTCCATTCTCTTCTAGACTTCAGCCAGTTTCTAACTACGGTTTACTTGAGGCATACCCAACTTCCCTCCCCACCGGAGCTCAATCCACCTTATCTTTTGCATCATTGCCTCAAAAATCGGCTTCGCACTACTCTGATCGTCGTCGGACGAAGACATCTAAATCCTATAGTGAACACCCTGAGACCGACAGTGAAGATGATGATGACATTTGGGCAAAGCCCCCTACAGATTTATTAAATAAGGGTGAATCCACGCGGCCTGTCTCTCAATTGCACGGTCAGAGCCAAGCTGCCAGCGTTATTGGCGCTCGCGAGGACTGGCAGGAATGGTTTCGGCCGGCTCCATCTGCCGTATACGAAAACCTATCAAACTTTTTTTCCGAATATGATCTCGAGAAAGCTATTGTTCCAATTTCTTCTGTTGACGTTGCATCTGAAGAACACGACCAGCACAGGAAAAAGAGCATTCGCGTGGTCGCAAAAGACCGTGCTCGATCGGGTCCACAGAGGGGAACTAAATTGTGGGATAACAGAATAGAAGAACTTCGCGTGTAGGACGGACTATTCCTGGTACAGTGGGTTGACATGAATATCCCAAAAGGAATCCGAGTGCCCATTATTTTATATGTCTAAATCTGAGTATTTACGTGAGGTATACCCATGATACTCTTAGCATATAAAGTCTCCTGGATTAAGTAGAGGGTGACAAGGACCCATTGCACATATCGACAGAAACCAGGACAACTGACAATAAACTAGTCAAAAGTGTTCCTGTAGGTGCCACAAATAAGTATTAGTAGATGTGTGACCAGCATGTTAGACCACGAACCTTCGCGAACGTAAATGTAACGCTCGATGACGAATTCCGCACTGTCGCCTCCTTGATCGCCTTGGCAAGAGTTCCAGGACCACAAAAGTACGTCTGTGGTTACAAGCTGGAGAAATATTGAGGCAAAATCATTTCAAAAAAAACTTACTCCAACTTTCGTCTTTAGTTGCGACTTGCTCCCAGCAATGTATTGGCCAGATTCAATAGCCTGTCTCATTTGTCCATAAATGGCCATCCAGTCAGGACGTCCAAACATCGTGCGGGAACGAAGGAGAGTTAGGGGGTCATAGTCTGCACCCGCGTCATTAACGGCAATATTCCACAGCATGTCTTCTCCAATCTTCTGGGTCAGGTAGATATTGATGCGAAGGAAATTGGCTGAAACCATTGATTTAGACATCTATAGTCGATAACGGGACTAGTGCTACTTACGATCGGCCTGAGCAGCCTCGACTTCCTGCAACAAGCTCTGAAACCAGCCAAAGGATGGCGCATCACGGCAAACCCAGAAAAATTCAACACGACGCAAAGTCCTCAATACGCCCCTTTTCTGCCTGTACCAAATATGTTTCAGGATAGAGGCAAATGGCGTGACTCCTGAAATTGATGAGATCCTTGGCTTGAACTTACAGGATATGATTACCAACCAATACCAGCTCCGATCAGGATAGCGACTTCAACGTTGAAGACATCTTCAGCAGGCGCACCATAGGGGCCATCGATCCTGATTGCAGGTAGGCTAGCAGCAATAGAAGTAGTATCCAATTCGACAAAGTCACCCCGAGTGCCATTCTTCTCGTTTTTCTGGGACCCTGTCATGGCTGCCGAGGTCATAGCAGCAACTACAGACGGACCGACACCAAGACGTTCACCGAGCGCACTTGTCCAATCACCAACTTGACGGATATGAACGGAGACATAAGGGTCCTCAGGAGCCGAGGTGATCGTGAACTGTGCTCAACAGCTTCATTAGGACATCCTATGACCCGGTTGGTAAACAACTCACTGGGTGCCATTGAAAACGCGAGATCTCGGGGACTTGAGCAAAGAGCCACTGACCTGCAGTGTATTTAAAGCTTGGTTTGATTATACGGAGTTCCATAGCACCTAACAGAGCCAAAGTCAGTGTACTGGAACGGCATAGTATTTATGAATATGCATACCACTTGGATGAACGAGGACCTTCGACAAGCGTGTGGCTCTCCTTCCACGATATTCTCTGTAGACACGCTCGCCAAGGTAGATGATTCCCGGCCAGATGGTAAATCTCCAACTTTCGTATCCCAGGCATGCTTGGGCATCGTAGAATGGGAAGTGAGAAGTGTAGAGCGGATTGATGGTATCGCGAACAAAGCAACCAGTGGCATGTGTATAGAGGCCGAGCATAAAGAAGAAGGCCAGATGATGGGTGTACCAAAAGGCTTCGAAACATTGCTGCCGAATCTTGTGGTGAGCCGTAGTATACATAAGAAACATGACGAGAAGCATGAAGTGGCCTGTGATCCCGCCGGCCTGTGTATAATGGATCTGGAGGGCTGTTTGCGGGCGAATCTCTGGCACAGTATGGTCAGATATTACTGGGTCATACATTCCAAGGCAGGACGCACGTGTCAGCTCGACACTAATGAAATTGACGTAGTGCGCTGTGGTATGTACTACGCTCCAAAATACCAGGGAGTAGGCGACCTGTCGATGGAACCAGATATTCTCGTCCGCAGGGAAAAGCCATGTCAATTTGGGGCGAAGGACACGGATCAAGTTGCGCAACATAGGAATGAGAATCAGACCGCCATCGTAAGCCAGCGCTAGACCAGCACCGCGTGAAATCCAGACAGAGAATTTCAAAGAATCAAGACCGGACAAATTCTGGTTTGTTTCCTTCATAACGATGACAGAACTTAGCAAGTAGAATATGAAAAGAAACCTTCAGCTACCTGACTGTACCAGCCATACGCAAAGAGAGCAAGATGGGAACCATAGAACAGAACGTTGAAGAGGAGCCTTTTCGGAGCGAGAAGCTCTCTGTGGAACCAGCTTTCGCCCATAGGGATTGTCAGATGTGAAATGAGTGGGTCTGGGTCCGTCCAGATAATAGATCAAAGCGAGAGAAAGGAAACAGGATCGAAAGGACGTGGGTAAGGGAGAAGAGGAAAGGAAGAATTGAAGACAGTAAAGTGCTCCATAATTGAAGTATTGTTTGTGGTCATGACATCGACCAGTCATGATTTTGATCACAACGGTCGACTAGCGGCGGTTACTATGTCACATATACGATATGTTTAATTGGTACATATACAAGTATACGTAAGTAGCACCCTACTCCTCATACCGATACGCCACCATTGCTTCAATCCGGTGTATATCTGTGCTAAAGTTCCTCATCTTCACCTGCTGGCTTTTGCTCGCTTCGATCGCTAGCGGGTCCGTGTCCACCCATTCCCCAGCAGGCACTTCCGCAGACTCGTGTGTATAAGCAAGGATATTGAAAACCGTCGACTCCTGGATTACAGGGAGATAAGTTACCATCGATATTATCTGCTTGAGAATAGCTCGAATTTCCGACTGTATTTCGGCTTCAGGCTTGGCTGGTACTCTGTGAAACTGAGTATTCATCGTTCAACCTTCATCATGATCTTGACATGGACATACGGCGTTGTTGTGTCCGTCGGTTGCTCTACTAACTTGATGTCAAACACCCATCGTTCAAGGGGTGTTCGAGTATCTTTTGAAATGATCGCAAGTACCAATTGCGTGACGGATCCAGTGAGAAGCCATTCTGTTTGGATATTAGTAGTCTCACTCGTTTCATGATACTTCGACATACTCTGTACTTGCTTAAGAATTCTATAAAAGCCATTTATACCAAGAGGCTGCTACCAGTAAGGCAAAACTCACCGTTCTAGGTAGTTTTCAAGGGCAAGGTCTTGCGTGACAAGCACAGTTTGTCCATACTTTTTCACCATGTGGAAATCATCTGATGGATACACTTCACGTTGAAAGAGGATACTACGAAATTAGGGTCATCCAAATGTGGCATAGACACAATTAAGTAGGTGCGCACGTATTGACCGCATATTTAAAAAATTCTGTGACTATCAGGGTAGATCCTTTGAGCGTAATTGCCTGACGGTTTGCTTGCTTGGAAGCCATGAATTATGGTGGTCTGGTTCTAAAGACGCGACGATAGCGCGACGAGTACTTGAACCATTCACGTACGTCACGTGCCGTTTTAAGGTGTCCGCGCTCCCCAATCTGACAGTGAAGCCATGTCGACTGCAACACCCCCAGCGTCCTCCCAATCCCCTGCTGCTCCTTCTCCCGCCCAAGATCCCTCTCAGAATGCCTCCCAGGCTGATCGAGCCGTGTTAGATTATCTCCGTTCGCGTGGTCACACCGCGGCGGAGAAAGCACTTCTCGCTGAATTGGACGGTGCCACACCAGATGACGTTGACAAGGGAAAGGCACCGGAAACCATTGATGCAGATGAACTAGTTAAAACCCTTGCTGTATTTGCTCACAAACCATCACGTCCTGGCGAAAACGTCCTTAAGGACTCCTCAAGTGTCTTGCAGGAACTCACTGCAATGGGGAACCCGTCAAATATACAGAGTTTGATATCAAGCATAGGTTCGGTTGGTGCAGAAGAGATACTCTCCCTTGACCCTACCGATAAGCAGGAGGGCTTTCGTGAACTTGAAGCATGGGTGGACGGTTCTCTAGATATGTACAGGGTAATGTTTCTAACTACACACAGCTCTCTCCTCTTCTTACTATATTCATAAGCCTGAATTTCGACCTATTCTGTTCCCAATATTCTGTCATTTCTACTTAGACCTCATCCAACATGGATTCAAAGACGCAGGTACGGCGCTCTCCACTCTCGAAACGTCTCAAGATTGACGCGTAGACGAAGCTTTACGATTCTTTTCAACCTTCTCGACATCTCTTTCTCCGTCACACAACGCAACTCTTCACCATATTTCAACCCTTCTACTCCCGGCTCATGTTCAGAATGACGAACTAGCCCAACGGTTCAGAAATGAAAAGTTTTCTGTTCGTATGAGCCGTTCTGGTTTTGGCCTTCTTGTAGGATGGCTCACAGAAGGTGTCGGAGGCGAAGCACCTGGAGCTGGAGATGGATTTTCTGGTGAGAAGGGAAAGCGTGGTAGAGCTGCAGTCATGAGAGTTGTAAATAATCACCTCCGCTTCGATGGTAATGCTTGTGTTCAGCCTATTCACAATAATTATACTCATATGCAATCTAGTTACATCGTCAAACCCGTCATCTGTTTCGCCTCATGCCTGGGAAGAGTCTACCGGTTTGCTTTCATCTCTAATTCCCAAAGCGAGTGGTACAACAGCTGCAAATTATACCAACCCACGGGCGTTCAATGCTTCCAAAGGTGATCTCAAACTGGGACCGGCGCCCCTCGGAGATGAACTTCGTGCCGAGGCCGAGCGTGTTCTGAGAGAACAGGCAATGGTTGAAAGGGATCCTGTTGCACAATATGAGTTTCAAATTCCAAGACCAACTTCCGTACCCGGGATAGTAATACCATTGGAGTCCGATCTCTTGCCACATCCTCCAACCTTCAAGACTATTGATGTTGAAAGGGAAGTTAGTAACGTTAGAGATGCCCGAAAACGAATACGCCTTGATCCCACGGTGCTCGCCAACTTGGATGTCAACTCCCCTCAGGCCAGCGCTGTGCGTGCCCGAGCTCTTCCGAGCGTCTGTGCGTATACCCTCCATGACGTCGTGGAAGGGTATGCATTCTCCAATCTTTCAGTAACCACCTGAGGCTCATATCTCATTGATAGTTCCCCGTGCTGTACCTTTTCTCAGGATACATCCTTAATGGCAGCCGGATTTTCTGAAAGTTACATACGACTTTGGAGTTTGAAAGACGAAAAACTTCAAGGAATGCGGAGCGACTTCAACGCCAACTCCATCAAAGATGGTCAGCGACTTTTCCCTTGTTCTTTTGTTCAACTTGTTGATAGACCAAGTTAAGTTTCATCCCTACAGAGAATCAAGGAAAAGAGAGGGACTACCACACGTAAACTTATAGGTCACAGCGGGCCAGTGTATTCTGTCGCATTCGATCCTGTTGGGGGTTCGGCTACTCCGCCCAGATATCTTCTTTCAGCGTCTGCAGACGCAACCACAAGGCTCTGGTCCATGGAGACGATGACTAACATTGTAGCGTTTCGTGGACATGAGAACCCTGTGTGGGATGTAAAATGGAGTCCAATGGGCATCTACTTTGCCACTGCGAGCCGGGATAGGACAGCCAGGCTCTGGTCCACCGATCGAGTCTCCTGTTTAAGGGTATACGCTGGGCATCTAAGTGATGTTGACGTAGGTTTTACCGTATCTTTGTCCAGTACATGCTCATCGATCTCTCAAGTGTCTCCAATTCCACCCCAATTCCCTCTACCTAGCAACAGGCTCAAGTGATTGGACAGCACGATTATGGGATCTTCAGCGTGGCTCTTGTGTTCGTGTCTTCCTGGGTCATCAAGGAGCCGTGTCTAGCCTTGCTATTAGTCCTGATGGACGTTATCTTGCTAGTGCAGGTTAGCGCTCTTCTTCATGGGTCCGACTGTCTTACCGAATTCATCGCAGGAGAGGACTTGGCTATAAATCTCTGGGATATAGGTTCAGGAAAGAGGATCAAAAAGATGACTGGCCATAGCGCATCTATATACTCTCTAGCGTTTAGTGGGGAATCATCATTGCTTGTAAGCGGGGGAGCTGACTGTACGGTGCGATGCTGGGACGTCAAGGCCCCTGGAGGATCCAGAAACAAGCCTCGCGAGAACGGATTACTGGGACTTGCAAATGGCGATAATGCAACCCATGCCTATGGGGATGATGAAAACCTAGAAACGTGAGTCCATCGCATATGTATCGTCGACTTCTCCTTACATCATGTGAAAGAATCGACCTCGTGGCCACTTTCCCCACGAAACGGACTCCGATTACAAACGTCCAATTTACCTCTCGAAATTTATGCCTGGTCGGCGGTTCATATCTATCTTCTGAGCTGCGATGATCTCCTCTAGTCCACGTACGTGTCTTCCGTTTATAAATAACACATGTTGTTCACTCTCCTGGTTCAGATGCACGATATACACTGTATCCTATGTTTCGCCTGCAACAACGAAGTGCCGTTTACATCATACATCTTTGTAGGGAAATCGGCGACCAGATTCTGTCTGGGGTTCTCCGGCTATTTCTAACGCCTCGCTGATGCCAATGTCGGGACCTCAAATCCGCTCTTGACCAAGTCTACGCAATCTCTTCCAGTCGAAGAGGTATCAGACGGGAATATTTAATAATATCACTAAGATTGATTAGCGCAATAGGACTCCTGCCTTGAGCGATCAGACTCTTGGGAGCGAGCGCTTGGAACTTGGATTATATAGTCGAGAGGAGCATTGTAAAAACATGTTGGATCTGATGTTTTTGGCGAAATTAGTGAGAATATCCGATCCAATGAAGCAACATCGGTCCTGCTGTGACAGTACCAAACCGTAAGGATGAGAGGAAGCTTTGTACATACAGTGGTCACGTGCGTCTAATGATTCGGGCAGTGGCACAGGCTTCACTCAGCTTTGTTCAACTTGACCAGCTGCCATCTTTGACTTTACCGATCATTCGCGGTCGGTACACCTTGTACGGTGCATTATTTCTCCAATACCGTCCCGCCTTTCCGTCATGGACGACACCATGGAGGTCGATGTGGCAATGGGTCCCCCCGTTCCTCAGTTTCAAGCTGCAGGCTCGTCACGGGATTCACAGGATCTTGGTATGCAGAGTATGCCTATCTTCATGCTGTGTATCGGTGATCTCACTTTCTCTTCGCGATTAAGCCCCACCTCCCACAGCCCCCATGCCCTTGCGTGACGCCTTCCGCGACATTCAAGTAAAGGTGCACATACGCAGGCCTGAGAGGGACTCTTGGGTGTACATGGGAAGAGGCGTAGTCTCACAGGAAGTATCTGGTCATTCGTCTCGAGTTGGTGCGGCAGGTTTCCTTACTATCCCAGAATGAACTCAACCACTTTCAATCTCAAGTTGTCCGCACGCTCTCCACAGGAAAGGTCATGGCTGTTTTCAGTGAAGTTCGTTCTCCTACATTAATACCGTTTTGGCGCTTGCATCAACACCCTTGTCAGACGTCAGAACTTCAAGCTGAGAAGCGCGGAAACTTCGTTGTCGTAGGTTGTGTCGAAGGATCTCGTGTGATCTCTTGGTCCTTGAATGTGAGTTATTGCTAGACCTCGATACCATGCTTCTGCTCAATTTCAATTGTGCACCAACCAGGCACTGAACAATTCTGAAACACTCCGTCTCCTTGCGAGCATTGAGCTCGCATGCTACAGGTGCAAACAGGCGCTTACCGATCCTCGTCTCCACAGCAAGGGGCGGCGTCGGATTGAACGAGTGATCAAGGATGACCGTCGAAGGAGACATCGCCGAAGGAAAGACCAAGAAGCTTTGATTGACGCGTTTGCAAAACAGAAATTGAGCCCCGAACCTCTAACAGTCGAGCTCGCGCCACGAGGGGCAGAGTGAATATATATCATATCAAGTCAGGGCTTTGGACTCAAAAGCCAAACCTTGCTCTCCTGTATCTTATTTAGACACATTACCCGTCGACGTGTATACTTAGAATCCCCTACGCGTGTGCTTTCCACCCTTTCCATTCAATTGTACTTGAGTTTCACCTCTACATACATCCGTTGTTTCCTCTATGTTCGATAAGGAATTCATCTCAGCATGCCTTTATAAAGATATACGAAAAATTGTGACAGCTAGGAGATACCATCCAGCAGTCTACTAGTAACTTTGTAATACAACGTTAGTACCTGTGGATGTCCAAAAATTGTCATGATGGAAGCACAGAATCATGTCATAGGTGCTGTGAAGGACATGATAGAACATGATTAAACTGGCGAAGATCTCCAAAGATAAATAGATGGCTCTCAACAAATCAGTCGAATTCCGTCAACGTTATGATCCCATAGGTGTATTAGCGTGAGAAGGTCCAGCGGTAGCCGTGGCTATAGGTGGAGCGCCGCGTCGTTCAGAATATCGCGGAGGCAGCTCCACGATCCCGTCCTGATTGGGAGGTGGGAGTTCATCCTCGACGTCAGTATGCACAATGAAGCGCGAAGGTGTATACCCAGATATACCAGCCATCGCCGCTTTCCGCTGAGCACTTGACATTGTGGTCGATGCAGTATCAGAAACCTCGAAAGGGTGAATCACGGAAGGCGCATTGCTTGTCAGTGCGTAAGGGTCAAAAGAATCTGTTTCAGAACCAAGTGAGCGTTGCTGAGAGTGAGATGGTGGGAGTGGATATTGTGAGGATTGATATTGTGAAGGCTGCTGATATAACGAGGGTGATTGACGATCGGAGTAGAGTTGGTCTGGGTACGAGGACTGCGCATGATGTCGCGATGGAGTATACAGGGAGGAGGGCGCATGACTAGCCTGTTGATGGGGCTGTTGAGGTGCATAGTTGTCTGCGAAAGGATTCAGATCATATCCGCCACCGGGAGCTAACGTAAGTGGAGATGCAGAGGCATCGGCAGTGCCCACAGCAGAAGAATATGGATGGTTTCCGTCTGTGTGCGCTGGATCATAAGTCAGATCAAGATTATTTCTGTGCGATCTGCTATTTTTGTTGCCCTTCCTTCTCCTTAGGAAGAACAGACCCAATGTCACAGCGACAGCGAGGAAAACAAGTCCGCCAATGACCGTTCCAGCAATTGCTGCGATTGAAGTCTTGTTCTCTGGAGTCATCGAAGGAGAGATGGTGGCAGATGGAGTTTGAGATATTACAACAGTAGAAGGAGCGGACTTGGAGGTCGAAGTAAAACTAGCAGCTGTTGAAGAAGGAGAAGAAGAATTGAGACATGTGGCGTCATCAGTGGCACCAACTATCTTGATATCGGAAGTTCCCCCATTGCGTCCCCTAGCATCAACCAATGTAAATAGTATAGACGTCCCAGCGGCTACGTTAGCAATCCAGTTGAAAGCATCTGGGCCTGTCGGAGGGTCAAGTTGAAATGTCTGTCCTCCTGGTATTGTGCCCTGCAAATGTCTATTAGAGCGAAGAAGAATGCAAGTGTGTACATGCTACACACAATGATCGTTACTGGTTGTATAGCTCCACCATAGGCGCTAAAGGTATATGGCCTGCAGAGGATAAGCTAGATTGAACGTAAGAAAAATGCACACATACCCGCACTGTTGTAACGCAAAATTTAACTCGAAGCTGAAATCAATGCCTAGTGGTGGTGAGCATATTGTTATCGGTAGTTATGGCAGGTTTGAATACCGGGATCTGTAGTATTGCACATCCCGCCCTGCGAAGCCCCGGTTGTTAGAAGATCCGTCGTTACTTCGGATGCGTAGCCTGTGCCGTCGAACATGGTTATGACGAATTTGTGGCCAGAAGGAAAGGGAAGCTGAAAGGTGAAAGACCCTACTCCATTACTGAAAGCTGTTGCCGGTATAGAGACCTTCCTCTGCGTCCCAAAGAGCTGTAACAATATGAGAAAAAAGTAATGGTTCTGGCGGAGATGGCCATACCGGATACATGACCAACTGGAACGGCGGAGTACCACCTGTTTGATTATCATTAGACAAAGAATGAAGTCTCTGAGGAGGACGCACCTGTCCAGGAAACACTCAAATCGTCACATTGAGTGGGAGTAGTTGTCGTGAAAGAAAACGCGTATGCACCGGGGATCAAAGCCCACAACGCGGTGATTATCCAATAGAGGCTTGTGTGGGCAGCCATGAGGAAGAAAGGAGAGACAAGTGGAAAAGAGAAACGAGGAGCAAATCGGTAACGAATGGCGAAACGTAGAATGACAGGAGGGGAGGGACGATTATGAACGATCATTTCCAGATCTCTTCACTCCAGAATTATATAATAAGTTGATGCTCACCCGTGATTCGACATATTCAAGTTCCCCTATGGGATCTAAGGAATTACTTGACAATTCAAATAACCAGCTCCAAAAGTATATCCTGGTTATTGCCGGTAAAGACATAAATATCTGTTTCCTGAACAACGAAACGTATGTATAAGCCAAGACCAAGGACTTAAACGAGCGCTACTTCACTGTTGGCCTCAACATCCCATTCGTTTTTGTCAAGTCACCCATCAGAATTCTAATAATACACGCCAAATGTATCTACTATAGGAGGAAACAAATCATGACCAACTACCTCTGCTGTTGATATCAATACTCTATCAGTCTATGCAGCATCACAACCCATCTCTGCCCTATTTCTAATTGATGTCGATCGCTATCTCCCGGAACCAACTACCATCCCCACTCCAACTCAAATTCGCGTCAATGCCCTGCCAGAAAATCTGTAACGTTACATGGTCCTGTATGCAGCATCAGAATGGGAGGCAAAGCCAAAACACGATCCCTACTTTGAGCATGATGGTGAAAAGATTCCTGAATCGAGATTTTGAACTGAATCTGTTGCTGCCACAAAACAGGCTTGACAGATCGTCTTAGGTGCGTTGTGTATGGCTCACGCTATTTGATGAAGAAGTGCCGGGTATCATTGAGCGTGAACTAACAATGTAATACGAATGGATAACCCGATTGCAAGCCTCATACAGACCAATTTTTTGTTTGCATTGGTGGGGTGATTGATCTCACCTTTGACGATCAGCGTATATGGACGAAATTAGGCTGGAATACCTCGATGAACCACCGACTTTCATGACCTATTAGGTTCTGAATGTGAACCAACATTTACAAATGTGCTGAGGATAGGCCGCAACTCCTGCCTGCTCAGGAAAAATGCCCACAACAGGGCCTTGAGCTCGATGAATCCAAGAACCTCAAAACTTGAAGTTTACATCATCTCAACCACAAGTTCTGTGAAGATCTTAGTGATCCACGAATACACCACCCAAGATCAGGTCATAGTAAGCTGTGTACAGATCTGTAGTTGCAGCTAGTAGTCGTAGTCCGAGAAACTTTGAAAGTGGATGGAAAAAAGCCTGTAAGAACCCACGGCTACGAGGTGTACGGTAGCCAACCCGAAAGCCAGCTGCGGGAATGAAGGGGAATACATGGCTGGCCGGTAGTGTTTCAAAAACCCCATCAGTGGCAGCCGCTCAATGACATCGTCAAGTCTATATACCTGGGAAATGCTGGAACAAGCTCAGATTCGCAGCCTCGAAGAGGTCAGTCAGAAGACCATGGATACTGCTCTACTGACTGAACGGCGGTGGTCAAAAATCAATATTCAATTGACGGTGATGACGCCGAGAGATCCATGGAGCATAACGGCAGATAGTAGTAGAAAAGTTGCGTAAAGCTAGCGCTAAGGACTGAAGCGACTCTGAAATCCGAGATCGTCGCTTGACCGAGGCCGATAAGTATTCTAATAATTGATGCTTTCAACATAAGAATTTGCGGACGAGCTCGTGTCTTCCGCCAGCAACAACTCGAAATGGTTAGTTGGTAAACTTGACAGTGATAAACGCGTACTTAGACTCGAATCATAATGCTCTGACTGATTCAAATTGACCGGAATTGTTAGTTCAGTATTCATTCTATTTCGATTGTGCGAATCATCTTCCGAAATTGTTATGGGCCTCTACGGAGGCTCACGTCTTCTGATATCTTCATTTTCTCTTTTTCATCTTTCTTCGGACTGTGCCCAAGACCGCTGAGAACTCCCGGGCTTTGGCTACCGGCAAGGACAAAGAAGGCAAGGAACTCGGGATTTGGTTACAAGGGTTCCAAATTCCACAGAGTCGAATTTCATGTAAGTAACTCGCCCCCCTCGTTCAGATGAGATAACAATGCACTGTCTCTAGGATTCAAGGTGGTGACTTCAGTACGTTGTTCTTGTGTCGTTTCTCACCAGTTTCTTTGACCTGAAAATTTGCCGTAGCTAATGATAATGGTACTGGTGGAAAGGTAATCATGTTCCGTACTTGCTTACTGTGCGAGTCCATCTACGGCAATGATTTCGCGGATGGGAACTTGTGAGTTAGTTGGCCCAATGTGGTACATAAGATTGGTACGTGCTTGATTAATTCGGTTCCTCAAGGCCGCCAAGATCGCCCTGCTGAAGATGTTATTATTGCTGACTTCGGTGAGGTGACAATCAGTCCATTTGGTCGACTTGTCACCCCCGTTCAGGTTCAAATTAGTTGCCCGTTGAAGGCCAGGACAACCACGTCACGCTGAGTTTTAATCAGCTTTTATTCGTGTAAAATGTGTGCCGTAACAAATAACAGTATGGTTCGTTTGTCAAGAAGAGTCACCGATATCGTGCTTGTCGCGGACGTATGACAGTTCAGAAATACTTCCTGACAAGATTCCTGGGCGTGTATTTGTCAGCTCACGCGAGGTAATGATCAACGACGCAAGCATTCTGTATAAAATTCTCAGCCCTAAGTGCTTGCGCGAAGCTATGAATGCCCGTGACCTAATGAGACGGCGAAGCGTGCCAGTGCTTCGTCTGGCATGCAGTCGTCAATGGCATGACGTCATACGCCAAGTCACCGTGTCTTCATCCTAGTATGTATTTGTACTAACCTACCTCTGGTAGTATTATGTCGTCGCCGATGCAAACGACTTTGAAGTGATATGTTTGCGCGGGCATAAGCTTGCCTTAATCGTGCTCGCCGGCGGGTGCGACGATAAGAACTTGTGCTTGATCGGGCGGCTCGTTTAATGCGTCCATCTTCCACTAGGAGCCGTACTCCCGTTTTGGATCGAGCCCCGCGCTGCTTGTGTCTAGGAGCGGCGTGGACACGTTGAGTGGAACGCCGAGCCCGTGGACCAAGAGTACGTTTGAACCAGTGGCCATCCCGTCGCACACTGAGCACAAAAGTCCCTTTTCATCGCCCTCGACTTCCCCCCCGCGTATCGCACTCGACGCCTCAACCCCCCGGTCCGTCCGCATCACCCCTTACGGATTTGCCCGCCTGCCTTTCCGGCTGGTTCTCATATACGGTTAGTACCAGTACAACCAACATCCCGCTTCTCCTGTCTGCATCGTCCACGACTTTTTCGTCACATCTCACTCACTCTGTGAGCAGCTTGTCGCCGGAAACTTTGCCCACTCGGCGAGACAGAGTCTGGGAAAATTACTCGTAATATGCATCGACAGGTTTAGTCGCTCTCAGCTGACCTTTGAGCACCAGAGGTTCCACAATATGATCTTGAATTCGGAATTGCTTGCAAAGGCAAAATTGCAGACTTCCGGATACTGGCGCGCCGACGATAAATTGAATCCTCCTAGGTTTCGACACGCTTTTAACAAAAGCAATTACAGAATCATTCTGCGATGCAGCGCGCTGGTCGTGTGGGATGTAAGGTAAATCAGAGGTCATCTCTATGAAATTTTCCAACGATAGTTTGGAGGGAACGGTTCAGACTATACACAGAAGATGTCTTGAATAAAAATCTGGAAATTGTGCTTTGGAGTTTTACATCTAGTATTCTTCAGCTCAAATGTCTCAAGCAGGGATCTCGAAGCCCTCGATCTGATGATCACGCCTGACACCGAGTCTAGAGAGTTATCTACCTCCTTATGTCATCGTCCGATAATGTGCACACAGTCGCTTTAGCCCTCTGAGCTTTGTTGTTGCTTGATGGAATCGATTCAAACAGAGAGTTGGCACCCCTTGGTTGTAAAATGGCTCTCTTCCCTTTTGGACCTTTCCATGCTCGCTCAATTATTGCCGCTGGGGAGAACGGCCGTGATTGAGAAATTTTCTGCCTCATCGAAGCTCTTCATTGACATTACGGAACAGCGCGAGTTAGCAACAGAGACCCGGCGCAAGTTTCGTCAAAATGCAGGCGACCATCTCACCATCCTCGATGCTGTGCGGTCTTACAAAGAGATTTCAGCGGGTAAGCAAGGCCGTTTGACGTAGTCTCCTGTGTCTCAAAGAGTGTGTATGTAAGCAAAGGGGCACTCAACCGTAGGATAGGTAAAGCGTTGACTAGTTTCAGCATTGGCTAGCTTTGTTTCGATACCATCCGCTAGATTTCTATGGGAAAGCAACTTGAATGGAGACAATTTTTGTCAAATGAGATTGCCTTGCTAGAAATGAAATTCTTTTGACCAGAAAAGTAGTTATCATACGCATAAACCGCTCCCACCAATGCGTGACATTCAATGACCTTGGGTCGTAGCATAGCCAATGATGCGAAGGCAGAGGTAAATAATTTGCATATACCCTTGATAATGACAGACTGCAAGATTCCGGAGACCTAGTACAGCTAAGATAGTTCGACGATGACAATATATGTGTGTACAAGAAAACAAATTGAGGAAAGGCCAAGACAATGACAAAAGTGGTTTACAAAGACGACGTAGAAATGACGCACGTTCAATGAGGCTGCTGTTTCATCAACTCCTCAACCCTCTTCTTGTACATCGCCAATTCCTCATCCTTCTTCGCCAAGTCCTCATCCTTCTTCGCCGACTCCGCCTTGGTCTTCGCCAACTCTTCATCCTTCTTCGCCGACTCCGCCTTGGTCTTCGCCAACTCTTCATCCATCCTCACCTTTTCATCAATCTGGCAATCTCGGGGTCAACAACAACACTGCGTAGGACAGAATATAGAGACGTACACTTGCTATACATCTCTTGAATTCCGTTTCAAGGACCGGGTATGTTTCAACCAGGAGGTCTGCGAGATCCTTCATAGTGACAATTTGAAAGCTTAGGAACGTTCCACTCTTTGCACTCTCCATGCCCTGGCTCATATCCTCTGCCCCTTCGTCCCCTTCCTCCCTCCTATCCTGCTCCCGCTGCACCCTCTTCCGCTGCTCCTGAAGCCGCTCCTGAAGCTCTACTGATCGCAGCTCCGTCTCCCCAAGGACTTGTGCCTCTCCTTTTGCATCCTCGATGAAGCGAATCTCATGGTCGACCGCCCATTTCTTCAGCAGCTCGCGGAACAACCCGGCAAAAAAGTAACAATTCCTTTTCAAGAGTCGGTAGTCCGGATTATGAAGTGTGATCGCCTTGCCAATAAGTGCCCCAATTATCAATGGCAAGCCAACATTCGGAAATTTCAGGGAATAGGTTCTAGACCAATGTGGCGGTTTTGGATGACTGCGGTGAACTGTGACGCGGTCGTCGGCTGGTACAGGTTTAGAGAAGAACACTCTGCTGCTGTTGGATATGCCGTGATCTGTACTTTGGGAGTTGGTCGAGTCGACAGGAGTTGCCGGAGAAGGGGCTGATGGGGGATTGCCTGATGACGTATCTATCGAAGAAGGTGTATCAGACGACACAGCTGTAGATGACGGAGGTGGGTTGTCCGAAGATGCAGGTGCAGGGGCCTCACTGCGGGCACCTGTACTCCAAGTCCGATCCATGATCAAATAGAAATGTGTGTGAGCTCTTTTGACCTTGAGCAATACGCCCTCGTGGCGCGATAACTTTTTATGTTTGAATCCGAGGACTTCTTCAATTACGCAGGCCTCCCAAGAAGGATCATCGTTGGAATATACGGCCTCCAGCGTCTTAGCGAAGAATGCAGTACTAGTGGTATGGGTTCCGCCTTTGCCCAGATGATCAATTTCTGGAATTGGGTCGCTCATCGTGAAAAACTCTTTCAACCAGGACCACAGGGACAGAGGTAAGCTTGAGCGTTTGGAGGGTGGAAATGAGGAGGTCTGTAATCTCATGCTGGCGACGTGTAATCCCAAGTTATATTCATTCATACTGATCCAAAAAGTGACGGAAAGCAGCGCCGTTCGTCACAAAACTCATGCGTCACACAATTTCACATCCTCAGGGCAGACAATGAGGGAGAAAAATTCGCATGACTTTCCCCTTGTGACTCCTCATCTACGACCTCCACGCGTTCTTCACATAGTTGTCGTATCAAGTGATTTATCATTCTGGAAATCGATGAAGTCGGTAGCCAAAGATTTCGACGATAGTGGATCCACAGAAAAAGTCCACGAGTAATACTGTCAATGGGGATGTCCTCATCTCCGGGTCCTAACCGCCTGTTCTCCTCAGCGTCTGTTTTCCTTGCCATCCGACCACCGCATTCGAAATGCCTAGCGTACATCATTGCAAGCAGCACGTATATGAGCTGTATACTGGCAAGACGTCGATTGTAAATGCCCGGAAAAGTGTCTGATAATTCTGTCAATGTGGACGTCCTGATCTCCGAGCTCTTAAAGCCTGTTCCACAATGTGTTCTCATTGTCATCTGACTATGGTTTCAAAATGCCTAACCGCTTTGCAAGCAGCACGTATACGAGCTATATACTGGCAAATCGCCAACATAGGAAGGTTGATAAGTACATAGGAAATTTTGCTTCTCTCAGTCTTGTGGTTAACTCCCCACCACTTACGAGTGTTTGGGTTATGAAACACTTTGGGTAGTGGCATCTACCCTACCTGCATTACACGCAAGAATGACCGTCTGTGGGGGCTGATGGCTATGTTCTATGGAGTGCGGTGGGCACGCGGTACCGAGCACACAGCGCTTGTGATATGTCAACATAGTGGCATCTACCTGCACTGGAAGCAAGAGTGGCTGTCTATGGGGGCCGATGGCTATATTCAATTGACTGCGGTGAGGTACGCGGGATCAAGCACACCACACTTGTGATACGTCACTGAGCACCAAGAAACGACCGGATTTTAAGACTCATGATCTCTGGGATTCTAAAGCTCAGGAAATCCAACGGAATGCCACCGCAACTTTGGCGGATGTTGAAAGATAGGCGGTGGACCTACCCAGTAAATATTACCTGACATGAAGCACAAAATATCGGGACATAGTTGGTTTCAAAATATTGAGGCTACACAGGGAAGTTCGCGTAGCGGACGTCATCACACTGCGCAAGCAAGGACATCGGCGTGCGCACCAGCATCATTGTGTCGAGCACAGAGGATGGTCACTTTTTCAGCCACGCGGTTAGGGTCGACAGATAACACCACTCATCAAGCCTTTGTTCTCGTCTGCCGAGCATCTGGCCTAGTGATCTATCCCATTCAAGAAAGCTGGCACACTTTTGCGGATGTCAGGCCAAAAGGAGTGACGGACACAAACCCGAGTACAGGGAAAGACTCGTGAAGGCTCAGAAGAGCGTAATCTATCTGAGACACGAAAGGTGTTCTAATGGTATCTCAGTAGTTGAGGCCGAATCGAAGGGATTCTCCTTGAGAACTTCGATTGCCTTAGTTGACGGCTTCAAATTCTTGCAGACTCAAGGCATTATTATCCAGTTGCTACTTGAAGAGAAGGAGCTGGCGATCAGTGCATGATAGACAGAGAGCAGCAACGGAAACCAACGTACGCGGATTCAAAGTTGTGCCTACAGCGCGCTGGAATCCCCATCCGTGTGCGAAGAACGTCATCCGATATATTACACTCATGATATCGATGGACAGGACACATGCTAATGCTATGGCCATGTATTATAGCCGACTTTTACTTGGATGCCTCTCAGCAGAAGTAATATGTTCTAGATTAAGACCGAATCCTAGTCAAAGCTTTTTTCTTTGTCCTGTAGATCTAGTGCTGCCTAGAAAATAGAAGAAGTAGATTACACAAGGACTCACTTCCGAATCCTGTAACAATGAAGGTCATGGGTATTAGGACATTAGATTGCTACAGATGTGAAGATAGCGTAGGGGCCGTGATGGTGAATGGTATGGAGCCAAGGAAATGCGGAACGTAAGTTGGATACTGAAAAAATGATGGATGTGAGATGGAAGATGAGTACATGATAGATGAACAGTAGTCTGGATTCAATCCAATTTAGAAGTCCGTGAAAACCCAACCGGGTGGGAGAAGGAGATATGGATGCCTTCGTAGCTCTGTCGCAGAAGGTCGCTCGTCGGGATTACTATTCGTACCATGCAGTCAAGGTCTACTAACCGTAAAAATGGAGGACTTACATTGCAAAACATTTTCGTCGGAAATCATCAGCGAGCTGTGTTAGATGAACTTCTGGAGGAACAGGAGGAGGCTGTTTCGACGAATATAGCTAGAATACATCATCAGCGATTTAAAACGAAAAAGATAGGTGAGTCGTCAAACCTTGAACATGACGGCGACTACCTCATCACCCGTCCAAGGACGTGAACCTGCCCACATTTCGAGTACGACACAGCCCACACTCCATATATCGGCCTTGAAATTATAACCTTTCTTCTGCGTGTTGATGACCTCGGGTGCCATCCAAAAAACAGTTCCTTGCATGGCTGTATGTGCCCCTCCACTGGCATCGTCCGTTCTTTTGGATATACCGAAATCGGAGATCTTGCATACTCCGGACATTTCAACAAGAATGTTGTCGGCCTTCAAATCCTACAAATGGTCGGACAATGAGCAGAGAATAATTGAAAGCTACTTAGTGTTTTCATACCCGATGAAGAATGCTTCTGGAATGGAGATATGCCAAGCCATCCAGGATTTGTCCCGTGAAAGACTTTGTGACCTCCTCGGAAAACTTGCCGTGCTTCAAAAGGCAGCTCCCAATAGAACCACCAGGAACATATTCGAGGAAGCTGATAGAACCGGAACAAGTGAGAGACCTCTTGTGATAACAGGCAAGCGACTTACATGCTCAAGTTTTCTGGCGTTTCTTCAAAACCCAAGTACTGTACGATGTTGGGGTGATCGAGATCCTTCAAGGTCTCACTTTCCATTTTAAGGGCCTGTACGACATTGATCTGTCGCGAATCACTCTTGTCGCTAGCGGTTCGAGGTAATTCAACTTGCTTGACAGCAATCATTTCCCCGGTTGTTGCATTGAGCGCAAGATATACCCGTCCATAAGTTCCTCTACCGATTAGCTCTCCTCTAACCCATTTAAACGTCGCTGTACCTGAATTTCAGTGAATAACAATACTTAATTTGGACCAATATCACTTACTGCCATTCGAAGGAGAATCTGGCGCTGGATGACCCCCTAGCATTGGCATCTTTACCTGTGCAGACGTGACTTCCTCCAACTTGCTTCCCCACAATTTGGTGCTGCGCTTCCTGAGGACATTCGAGAGGGAAGAAGCGTCCCCGCGCGAAGACCGGTCGATCAATCTCTTGTGCTCCTCGGCAACGATGCGAATTGATTTCTTGTTACGCGTGCGTGTCCTTTCTCTCTCCGGCGGTGCAGGAGTGGGAGGAACAGGTGTTGATGATTCCACCGCCGTAGGAGAGGTTCCACCAGAGCTGGCCTCAATTACTGGTTTATCGAGGTCGTGTTCAGGGAAAAATTCTTCGAGCCGTTCATAGACGTCTTCAGGAGGGGGTCGCGTAGCCCATGTTGAGCTTTGTCGATCAGTAAAGGTGCTGCCTCTTGGGCCATTCGAAGGGCCGTTGGGAGGATGCCTCTGATGAGACTGAGTTGGAAGACGCAAGTCAAGTTGCGACGGAGTGACCGGTCGACGAGACGGTGGGAGCGGAGGGGGAGCAAAGGATAGTTGTTGCGAGTTCTGCTGCACAGTCGAATTGATAGAAGTCGGGTCGACCGTGTCGATCTGCACTTTCAGAGGCGGACGTAAGATAGACTTGGGCTCGTCTGAATCAGCGGTCGGACGCTTCTTCCAAATGGACGTCCCGTAGTCATCTAGGTCGACATCTGATTCGTAGTGCCTTGCCTCAGACATCTCGGACGTAGCTGAAGGGGGGGGAGGCGTATATAGCCCTGCAGTCCTTCCATTGTCCTGTGCTCGCGATGCAACAATGGTTCCTTCAGATAACCCATTTAGTGTAGCCGCGAACCATTGTTGATCTTCTGGCCGCAAGGTCGACTCCGAACTTCTATGCAATTCGTGCAGGCCATTGACCTTGCTGTCCGATGTCGACGGCCGCGAAGAATTGGCCTGATCCCGATTTGGACCTAGTGGACTTCGAGGACTGATCGGTGTGCGAGGTGGTGTGGAATAGGAAGTCTCAGCTCCGCTTTGTACATCTGACGACCTATCGGAGCGGTTCGAAAGGCTGTTGTCCAGTCGAGAAGCAGAGTATTGATAACGGCTGGGGGAGATAGTGCGTGGAGATCGAGTGATATCTCCTGAATCTGCTCCATTGTATGTGGGAGACTGGATACGATGTCTATGTGCTGCGGGAGAGTGTATAGAGTCTCCCGACGCGGATTGGGGACGCGGGTATGGATCTTGACTAGGCGATGTCATATTGTAGGGTGTACGGGAGCTCAAATTGTCTCGCCCTAGTTCACCGGTACTACCATAGAAAGGTCCTCGCATAGGCAAGGGTCGTGAAGCAGTTCGGGAGTCATACGATCTGGGCAACCCCGATGAATATGGAGAATATGAAGGAACGGGAGGTGCTGGAGGTGTGGGCCGGCTCATGGGTAGAGGCGCAGGACGTCGCGTCGTTAAAGTGGCCGGATGGTTGAGTGCACGAAGATTGTCTACACTTTTACTGCCTTTTGGCATGCGGGTCCATTGATTAGTCAAGGGATGCGACCTTGTTTCTCCCCTCCAAGCAAAAAGTTTGGATGGTAGAGGAACACCTGCAGAAGGACGTGAAGATGGTGTGCGTGCCTCGCGCGAGGGCGTGGGAACTGGAGGTGGATGTTGGGGAGGGACGGGAAGGGCGAGGGAGCGGCCAGTATGCGGAGATATTACCCTATGACGTGAAGAAGACTTAGACGGTCGAGCAACAGAGTGGGATGGCAGAACATGGGCATTTATTTCTTGCGTAGGATGTGGGACCTCCTGGTCATCAGGGCGACCAATCTGAGGTACGACCACCCAAGAATCGGATCGGGCAGGGTCTTCTTCGGGTGCATATCGGTTTCGCCTATCTTGGGAGGGAGAAAGGTTATCTTTTGAGGGTTGTGGTCGAAGCCCAGCTCCTAAAGCATACGGTCGAGTCCTGGACTGCCTTCCCACATCGCCGTATTGTTCTGTAGCCCGAAAAGTTCTTTCATTGTCAATTGCTGCATCTGAACCTGTACGACCATGGGAACCATACGCTGAAGATAAGACAAGGTTTTCGTCAGTCTTAAAAGTCACCCGACTGGGCGAAAGCGGAGGTGCAGTAGTAAATTGTCTGACATCAGGAGTGTCGAGTTCGAGGCGGAAGTTCTCCGATGGAGGTGGCGAGGTCACTCTCGGAGGCCGAAGGTGTGGCGAACTGGATTGGATAGGTGGTCCGTTGGGTCGACGAGCAAGTCGCGGGGATGGAGGGGTATTGCTCGAGGTAAGATGTTGTGGAGGAGAAGGGAGTGGATGAGGCGGCGGAACTGGCTTGTAATTACCGCGATCACGATCAGGATTATCGAGATCAGCTTCGTATCCACTTGTGCTCTCGAGTATGTGTTGCTCGTTCACAGAGGAAACACTTTCCTGTCGTGAGCGGCGTTTCGGTCGCAAAGGGCCAGAATTGATATTGAATGATGGTAACACCGCCGACGGCAGAGACGAGACTGTGGGAGAATAAGGATGCTGGGATTGTAGAGGCTGGTCGTACACAGGAGGCGGGGAGTCTGTGACGAAGAACTTGAGCGATCCCTTGGAGTCGCCTTTGTTGCGGCAGCAGGCAAATAGGCGCTCGTCCGTTAAAGGCTCTCCCAGGGCATAGGCACCCATTTCGGTCTGGTAGACAGCGAAGCGCAATTGATCTTCCTCACGAATGTTGAGCTGTTGCGGATGGTGAGATTTAGGCGGACGAGCAAAAGACATAAGGGACAAACCTTGTTGAAAATGCGATCACGAATAAAGGCAGCATTGGGAGCACCACTGATATCGACTGTGACATACCAGTCGGAATCTGTGGTGACTACAATGATAGTCTTGCCAGAGCTCATACTTGGGAGGACAATCTTATCAGTGCTTGTGCTCTGGGGAAGTTCGACAGCTGAGGGCTTTCAGGGAAACGTGAGTGAAAGAAAAGAATGAAAGAAGACTGAGAGTACCGTCCGCGGCCGCCGTGGAGAATTGTCAGGCGGAGGGCGATTGTTGCGAATGAAAGGCGATTTGAGGGTCTTAATGAAACCTCTGCGAGAAGTTGAGGCAGTAGGACCGTCATGGGGCAGGCTGGGGGCATCGTGGATGTGATCAAGGACTGGAGCGAAGGTGCTGGGAAGTGGGGTAGGGTCGTCGACCGCTGGGGAGCTGGTGGACTCAGAGGGAGATGAGGGCTGCTGGGGCGGGGGCGGGGGCTCTGGATGAGGATGGGGACGATGTTGTGGGTAGAAAAGCTGGTGGTAGAGGGGCCTCTCGTCGTCGCTGTCGTCGTTATCAGGGCTGGGGTTTGTGACGATGAGGATGCGTCGACGGTAGGCAGCCCTGGCATCGTCGGACATGGCAACGAGCTGGACGAGGACAACGAGCGACGCAACGTTGAGAGCTGGCTGACAAACACACGCAACTTGTGCATATTCCATCAATCTACATACTACGCCATCTTCGGAAATTCCGTCTTCTCCCAAAGCAGCTCCTCGCCCCATCCCAGCAGCTTCAGCAGTCCCACGAGCTTCACCGACTTGCCCTGGCTCAGGCTCTCCAGAATCGCCCCGTTCACCTCCCCCGCCGTCTTCATCCGCTGCCCAGGCGACATCAGCTCCGATATCGGCCCTGGCGCACTCTCGCACCCCTCAAACGCCAACAATGCCATTGTTCGCTCCAGCTCACTCAAAAACTCAGGACTCTCTTCCCCGCGTGGCGCCAGCTCCGACTGTGCAAACTCCAGCGCTTCTCCTATACGCCCTTGACGGATATATTCAATCAATTTCTGCTGTTGTAAATGAAAATATAGTGCTGGATTAGTATCTAATATCTATAATGCGACCAGTCAGCGTCTATCGACGTACAGTAACGAACGCCCAGAGTCAATATCATATTGAAGACTGAAGTTTTTGGTTGAGTCTCATCACCGACCCGGAAGGGTCTGAGAGTGGTGCATGAAACGTTTTAATCCTTTGACTCTGGCCGCCGAACGTCAGAGAAAGTCGTTGCATGCTCACCTCGGGATTCAAGTCGTTAACTCTCATAATAGCATCGTCAATGTCGCCTCGTTGCAACGCTTCGCGGATACTCATCCGGCTCTCGATGCTCTCAAAATCAACTGGTGGCACAATGTCTGCCTCCTGGCTGAATTCCTCGGCCGCCCCTTTGTAGCCTTCAATTACGAGGTAATCCATAATGAGCCGGTTCAGGTCACTAGCGAGAGCAACCGGTTAGCATTCAAGCCATGATCCCAAGAAGAATGGAAGAAAGATCAGATAATACATGCAATTGATTTCACTCCTCATTGATATTTCAGAGAGATTCCCAATTTGTTGTTCATCTTGGAAGGAAAAAAAAGTACAAAAAATGAGAACCAACTCACCCCTTCGTGACCTGTACTTCGTGGAGGTGACGATCCCATTCTCCCTGCTCAATGACAGGCTTCGAGGGCTACCGAAGCGACATTAAGTAGATGAGCAGACGAAGGGTTTGGGTGCAACTGACCATTAGGTGTGTTTCAAAGAAAAATCCGGATTTATGCGCTTCGGTAAGTTCGCTTTAGGGCAAGCCTTTTACAATCACGTGCATTTGTCGACTTTTCGTATGGATTTGGAAACAGTACTTATAAAAAGTTTCTTAGTCGCCAGTTGTTGCCGTAGGCTATATCCTTATCGATAAATTTCGCTTCCGCCTCAAGTTCATCCAGTGTCTCCTCCTCTTCACGTCTTATTATGTCCGGTTAATTTGCTCTAGTTTTAGATGCCATCTAGCTTCGAACATTTCGTGTCCCAGTACGCTTTCATCTTTCAAATAGTGAGACTTCAATATATCTTTCCTCCATGGGTCAACGAACCCGACGTCGTCACCAATCAGAGCACCCATCTGACTCGGCGCGACTAATTCAATTAGGATAAACATATCGCAGAAAAGAGCCGTTGGCAAAAGATTGTGATCAGAGGCGGGGAGCACATTGACATTGCAAGCTTATCATCATTCGAGTAGAATGGATTCCAGATAGTCCGTCTTTCCCTATATTTCAGGATAATACTGCCGGGATTTCGATGTCGTCTCCTGAAACGAACATGGTTACCATGGTTGGCGCAATGGCTCGAGTCGATGATATCGCACCGTCGTAATCAGAAAGACAGATGTATTCATAAATCTTGTATATACCTTTAAACTTTGGAGACAACTCCACCGGAACGAATCATGTCGAAGAAATCGTCTTTCCCAACGGCACCTAGGGAAGCCAATGTCGATGAGTACAACAATCATTAGAAGCGACGGAACGTCATACTTTCTTTGCCCCGTCCAATAATGTTATCCTTGTTCTTAGCTTTTTTGCTCTGAGTTTTGTTATTAATGACAGGCGCAGGCAAGGTCGGTTTTCCCGTTCCCCTCAGAGCTTTTGATTCTTCTGTAGCTGCCGTCGCGGCTGCTTGAGACTGTTGTATTACATTAAACAATTTCACGACTACTCAAAACAGCGTCAACGTCGACTCAAAGAAGGGATGACAGAATACAGACCTCCACGCTGAGCAACTTTCCGTAATGCCCGCTCACTCTCTCCTCCCCAACCTCCAATAACATCTTTTATTCGACCTTTGTCCTCTTTCTCTTTCTTCTCAATCTGAATCACTTTTTTCGCTCTGTTTTCTAGTTTTTCGTCATTCTTTCTCCGCGCGATAGATGGTTTTAGTGACAAGGGTAGTGTTGAAGGTGCATCAGTATTCAACAATGATTGTAAGGTAGCACCAAAATTCGAAACATGAGTCGCTCGAATTTTGCGCTTCGATGTCTGTCGAGATTTTTGTTTCTTCACTAGGACTTCATTGGAGGCGGATTCGTTTTCTGACTCGGAGATATCAGCGCCCGACTCCTCTTGCGAGGTATCGTTCTGGGAGCTAACCATCTCGTCATCATCAGCGTCGTCAGAAAGTCGCTGTCTTTTGTGTGGATTCATGGAAAATAAGTGGTCAAAGAATGAAAGAGCAGAATTTGCATATGTATTGAGAGCGCGCGTCGCGATCGAACCTAGATATCCCACATCCGAGCCGACAGCTACTGGTAACAAGCATCTATTGTTACATGGTGCCCACCAACTTCCACACTGTGACGCTGCTCCTTCGACTAGAAGCTGAATCCTAGATTATTCAACGACAGAAAGCTGTCCCGCCGCTCCTCATGGTTGTGTCGAATTTGGCTTCGGAATGGGATCTCTCTCCTGAACCAGATCTTCATCCATTGTATCCTTCTTTAACGTATATCGCCTCTCTCTTGTCATCCAACTCAGGACTTGCCCCTAACCAGAGAGCTGAACTAGTCGCGCATTGTCTGACACGCGCATGCTCATTTGGAGAGCTCATTATCCTTCAGTATCTTCTGTTTGATCATCATGCCCGACCTTACCTCGACTTGGGAATACGTGACGAAGATGGTCTTGGTCTTGTCAGTCTTTTGATCCATGGGTTCGGTGCAGAATCCGACCGCGATGTGGAAAGAGAAGAATGCGTTCAGTTATTGATTGCTCAGGGAGCAGATCTTGAAGCCGACAAGGGTCAGTCGGCTCACATCCGCATCATTAATTAGTGTAGAGATCCCTAACATACATGTGGCTATTTAGATGGCTGGACACCTTTACATTATGCTGCTTTGCTTTCACCGCCAACTCTAGTGTCCCACCTGATGACACATGGATGTTCTCCTTTCGCCGTGACGCGTCGTGGCTTAACTCCCCTCGACGTCGTGACGGCTCACTCTACGCTCCCTGGTCGAGACGACGTCGCGTTACTACTAGAAGAATCCATGCGAAGTGAAGGCTGGACTGGGGGGAGGATGGAGGAAAAGAGACGAATTCTCGAGCAACGAGAGAAACGGAAAGCACGGAAGGAGGGTGTTCGGAAAGAAATCAGCCGCATTCTCTGCATCGATCCATCATGGTGGGGTGAATTAGATTCTGATTCAGAATCCGAGGATGATGTCGAGGTACAGGACGAGGACGAGCAAACCTATGTTTGTACTCTTGCTTCAATAATGGCAATCACTGACCAATGAACTAGACACCACTTCAAGATTATTCTTCCATGCTAGTTTTCTCTCCACCTTCCCTGCCACGCATCTTTGACTCGCTGATAACTAACTTCAAACCCTCCGTGCGAGATGCAACTCCAGCAAAGACTCTTTACCTCCTTGCAAGGTTCGCATGTCTGATATGTGATCATACGTGGCTCGAGGATTTAATCATCGGTGCCACCGACACGATCGAAGAAACATTTTTCGTATGAAACTTCAATCCCCGTCGAAATTTCCATTGACATTTCTCAAACAGAGTCACTCGGAAGACCTAACTTGCTTGGTTTTTTGGCTATATAATACCACCGTTTGGCTTCACCTCTTGCAGTGTGATACCTCAATAAACGAGCATTGCGAAATGCTGGGATCCTTCGATCTCATAGAGGAAGTCATAAACTCAGTCTTTGGTAAGACTGGCAACTATCGTCAACTTGAGCGTCCATTGACACTTCAGTCGTATCAGTTTTCATAATTCGATTTGCAGAGCGCCGAATTGACCAACTCTTCGATGCCGCTTTCCTCGAATTTTCTCCGCAAGGAAGCGACTTTGAAGCCATCCAATTTGAATCTGATTGGTCGTTCTTCCGCCCATTTTCTAGTAAAAAGAAGGCTGTATCTGGTTCTGTTCCTGCAAAAGCATTGTCACACGCCCGGGCTCCCTCCTTACCTCATAGTCCAGCACAACCCTTCTCGCCGTCTCAAAGTCAAGTGCTAATTACTCCATCCTCCTCGAGGAAATTCTCCTCGCTTCGGCAAACATTTAGCCGTCCTTCAACACCTCTTTCATCCCTATTTTCTGATTCGTCTCCGCTACTCTCACCGACGGACATGACGTCTTTCCTGACGGCCTTACATACAATGCTCAACCTTTCTGACATAAATCCTGTCATCTCGACCCAGCTTTGGTCTCAAGTTATGTATTGGACTTCATGTACGAGACTAACCCGAACACGCATGATCTTATTGATATCCCCAATCAGGTGAACTTTTCAATCGTATGATCACTCGCAATAAATACCTCTGTCGGTATGTGCCTAATATACGCTTATGGAACCCGTACCTCATCGTGCGTCGCCATCAGGTCGCGATCAATACAGATTGGTATGAATTTGGCAGTGCTTGAGGAGTGGATAGAACAAACGCGACTTCCTCTTGGTGTTCAAACACATTTCCGTCCGGTGCGAGACCTTCTGAACTGGTTACAGGTATTCCACGGTTCCTGTTTTGTGAAATCCTGCTGATAAGCATGATTTTCCAGAGCCTTTCTTCCATAACCGAGTTTCCGGACCTTGTGGCTACGATTCAGACATTGAAACATATCAATCCCCTTCAAGTAGGTTTCCACCTCATCTTGCAGTGTCTGAATGTAACACAACCTACCCAGATGAGACGTGCCGTCCGCGACTACAAGTACGAGGTCAACGAGGGAAAGATGACGGATGAATGTTTTCAATATCTTACTCAGCTTCAGAAAGACTGGGAACGACATCGAGTGAAGCTCGGGGTCGAAGCTCTTCGTAAGGAGGTTGATTTGTTTCCATCCACTATGATATACTTGCTGACTTCGTTGCTGTAGATGACCGAGAAGGAACGTGAAGGCAGTGTCTCATCTTTTGTTGCAGAGTCATCCAGTGGGCCAATTGGACCAACACCGTCCACCTACAGAAACTCGTTAGACACCCCAAGTCCTCAAAACATTAACATTCTATTCGGAACACACGAAGAAATACAGTCTTGGGAGCCAACTAAACCGCCTCCAACGTTGGGAGAATTGTTAGATTCGCGATACATGCTTCCACTTCTGCTTCCTTCCGATCCTCGCATGCTTGCCGCTCTTCCACAAAAACCCTCATTATCTAATGCAGAAAAACGAGAGAAGAAAGATGCAAACCTTGTTGGGAGTGCACGTAGTGCGACATGGAGGTTTCGCAACAAAAGGCTGAGGGACCTTGGTGTAGGAGATTTGCAATGGTTAGACGGAGTCAGGTCAGCAGCCCGTTGGGCAAGGCCCAACAACCCCATGGACGACGACGAGGACAGCGGACAGCCTCTTGCATATAACTCCAGTGACACTAATGACACTCGTTTCAAAGAAGAAACGACCACAACAATTGATACCCTCGACACACCGTTGACCATGCAGCCATCTGCGAGGAAGGGAAGACGTAGTAGTATCACTGGAGAAACTATATGACGAGCTGCACGAGCTGGGACTGCGCTTCATACTTTGTATACTACCAACACATACATACTCCCATAAATCTAGTACTAGCTTAGTCATTGTTGTCTGCATGTTATGTGTATTCTATGTATGTTGATTTTACGTTCGTCTGATTGGCGCGGTACACACCATCAATAAGTATTGCCTCACCGGAGGCAGTGCAGATCAAAGTAACTGCGGCCTCGACTTACCCGTACTCACCAGCTACCACCCGTTTCTTTCCACCTTTACACCTCCTTTTCAGACTGAAAACAACCTACGTCTATCAGAATGATTCTGCTCAGTCAGGATGAGAAGACCCGATCGCCCAGTTATTACGGAGACTCGGAGCGTGGCAACTCGCACACCTCTCCTCTACATGACACCTACGCGTATAATCATCCTGGCTCTTCTGACGCGGCCAACCGCCCACCTTTGTTTCGACAACTAAGCAATGACGACATGACAACACCATCGCCTGACGATTATAACAGTAAACACCATGCGCTTCGCTCAAGCAGACATACGGACGATTCTCAAGCATCTCTCGTGTATAATGCGGCAGATAATGACCGTTCTCCACATTATGAAGACCTAGGTATTGCTCAAGTACTTCCTATTCATCCAAGTTGACCCACATTCTCAAGAATATGCTGAACCAACTTCGGATCGGTCCATGGAAAAGAAATCGCCGCTGACGAATTTTTTGGCGCAAGGGAGATACCCACTCGAACAGCGGATAGAAAACAAGAAGCGAGGAATAGGACGACAGAAGTATCCATTTGTCGGTAGGTTTGATCGGTGCTCAGCATGGGTTGTACGCGCTCAACTTTCGAATTCTGAGTCTGGGTGTTGACCTGTGTAATGGTCGGTGTCTTCATCAACGAGTTGATCGTCAACTCTCGGGCACAGGGCACACCCGTCTCGCTGAAAGTATGACTACTATGTCCATTCACAGTACTAATTCTAAACCTTCGTTCTCGCTTAGCCCGTCGTGAATCCTATGCTTGGACCGTCTTCTGACGCTCTGATCAATCTTGGGGCGCGCTTTGCTCCCTGCATGAAATTAATTAAAGATGTTCAACCTACGACCAATTTCGAATGTGAGAATATCACGTTAGGCTCCCTCTCATATACTTATCATAAGTATAGGCCTTAATAACACTGCAAATCCGCCCAGTCTTCTTTGTACCTTGGAAGACATCTGTGGATTTGGTGGTAATGTCCAGACCATTTCTTTTCGTTGTCTCATCCCGATGATCCTGAAGGTTTTCATGGCGAAAATCCCAACCAATGGTTCAGGTTAGTCATTGATCGACGACAGGTTCCCTTCTTCTTAATTCTCGCTTGCAGATTCATCCTACCAATCTTCTTGCATGCCGGGTTTATCCATATCATTCTGAACATGCTTGCTCAACTGACACTCTCCGCACAAGTCCGTGTACTCTGATCTAGATTGTGACATGTGCTAACTTTTGTGCCACAGATTGAGCGAGAGATGGGATCTACTGGTTTCTTCATTACATACTTTGCTGCTGGAATCTTTGGGTAAGTATCCTACGGAGTCTGTGTCTGCTTCGACGCAGGTTCAATGTTTTGCAGAAATATTCTCGGTGGTAATTTCTCTCTCGTTGGTTTACCATCTGTCGGTGCGAGTGGTGCAATATTTGGAACTTTGGCGGTATGTTTGAGTTTCTTTCACATTTATATAATCCCTTTTCTAATTACCATCAGGTTACATGGGTAGACCTCTTTGCGCACTGGAAATACCAATATCGACCTGTAAGGAAGGTAACCATCTTCCATCTTTTTATTTCAGGGAATTTTCGACTTATTTTCGATTTATTTGCGATCATCTGTTCAGCTTGTGCTGATGACCATCGAATTGTTGATTGGAATTGCTATGGGCTTCATACCATGTGAGAACTAGTTCTCGGTCGTGCTATCCCATTCCTGATTTTTCCTACTTAGTCGTTGATAACTTCGGTTCGTTGGTATAAGCCAGATGCGCATCGTCTTACTCATTAATCTTGATTTGAAGTACATTTGGGTGGATTTTTGATGGGTCTATTGGTCGGAACAACGTTCTATCCTGTGATCAGTACGACGAAACGTCACAGATTGATTATCTGGTTCTTCCGCATAATCGCAATACCTTTAGCCGTCGTCCTTTTCGTTGTTCTACTAAGGAATTTTTATACTTCGAATCCTTATGCTGGTAAGGTTACATCGTGCCCTCTATAGTTTCTGTTCACATCCATTGGCTCAGCTTGCTCTTGGTGTCGATACTTATCGTGCATTCCTACTTCAGCAAATAATCATTGCAAGGGGTACGTTGTCTAGTTTGATCTTCAATATCGGTCTTAACATTCCTATAGGACAGGTATATGATTTTTTTTTCGTTAAAGATGGTTTACGGTCGGTGCTAACTGCAACCAAGGTTTAACGAACGCCAATGCTACTGGCCCATGAGCGCAGGAGCTAGTAACAGTCTCTACTGATGACTACATTGTCAGGACAAGATCACCGATGACCCTTTTATGTCCCAATATATCACTGTCGTCTTATTTTCTCTTGATCCTAATGCACGTACAATACTGTACCCTCACTTAGTCGTTCTCTGAACAGACGAGGGGATTCGAGCTTAGTCAGATACCGATAGCGTTAGAGACCAATTCTCTATTGACAGACTATGTATATAAACGACTCGGATATATGCCTCATCAATGAGAGCGTAAGCTCTCCTACGATGAAGAAATAAGACACCTTGAATCTCACGCCTGGGGAACAAAGAAACCAAGACTCGGAATCAATTAATTTACGTAATGACACTTTATGGCTACGCGTAAACTCGTAACAGCATCGAAGTACTGAAGTACTCCATTTACATGTTCATTACTACTTCAGGTGTTCTACACATCTACGAGGAGATCATTTCCTAGAATCGCACGATGGGCTCGCCCTCTTTCTCTTTGAACCCATTATGGCTGCAATTCATGGGCATGACGATCACTGGTTTGGCTGTTTTCGCTGGATTAGCAAGATACATTGCCTTTGGCAGGTCAACTTCATGAAACGTGCATAGTGTCTCTAATCCATCAAAATAGATTGGCCGGATTACATGCGTTGTGGGCAATTACTCAATAGAGGGAGCTGGTTAGATGCGGGTATGATGCGGAACTGGCAACCTGATGGTGAGCTGTGTGTTTAGCATGCGCGTCCTCTCTGATTTCCTCCCCGTCAGGTTGCATGCTTTACAATTACAAGCCAACACAAGCAGTAGAGTGTCTTGATTCTAAACCTGTGGTGTTTATCGGAGACTCCGTCACGCGAACGTTATTCTTCCATCTAGCTCACTTACTAGACCCCTCATTGCCTACGGCGCCCGCTAAAGATGGAGAAAAGCATTCAGATCATACTATGACTGTTAACAACGGCAGCGACATATCCTTCTTCTGGGACCCCTTTCTCAACAATACCCATACACTTGATATCGTGCGGACAGCGAGAGACGATACACACCGCCCGGCGCTTTTAGTTCTTGGGTCCGGGCTATGGTACCTCCGATATGCTAATTCTTCAGGTGGCTTGCCATCATGGGAAGGTAAGATGGAACGCCTGTTAGCTGAGATTGTCACGAGCCCTGTCAAGCCCGCGGACCAAATCGTGATATTGCCTGTTGAGCAGGTCGTTCCGTCAAAGTTGACTCAGGATCGTGCACTGTCAATGCAATTGTCAGACATCGATGCTATGAATTCTGACTTGTCGCATCGTATCCATCCACCATACTCCGGTTTACCTTTCTCAAGCAAACCTGCCCCGCCAGTTTCGCTTCCGCTCGTTTTCAATGAAATGCTAGCTCCCTCACGAACAGATGATGGCCTGCATTTCTCTGGCTCAGTTGTCAAGACTCAAGCTATGATTCTTCTTAATCTAAGATGTAATAATCTCATGCCTAAACAATTTCCATTGGACAAGACGTGCTGCAGTACATATCCTTGGCCTTCTACGTTACATCTTCTGATTTTGTTCATCGCATTTTCGTGGGGTCCTACGCTCACTTTTCTTTCGCACCGGGCAGGCAAGTTTCCACCAAATTCCTTTACCTAGCTAAATCTGTCCGCCTCAGGCCCGAAACAAACATCATGGATCAAAGAGGTACAGAATCCAGCGCTTGTCTTCAGTGTTGGCCTTGCTCTCACCTTCTTTGCTGATCGATCTGGATTGTGGTTGAAGGAGCAGAAGCAATTCAATCCTTGGACTTTTGCGTTTTTGTGCCTTGTGGCATTGTCTGTGGGCCTTGCCACGATCAAGCGTAGCGACAAGGATCTGGGTTTCTTAAATAGAGAACAGACGGATGAATGGAAGGGCTGGATGCAACGTAAGCAGCCAGCCGCAGCCCCAGGCCTTCGAGACTGATCCATCGAATTTAGTCGCTATTCTCATCTATCATTATCTGGGAGCTTCAAAAATATCCGGCATCTACAATCCCATTCGGGTTCTGGTAGCATCATATCTTTTTATGACAGGCTATGGTCATACTACATTTTATCTACGAAAGGCGGATTTTGGATTTTTACGCGTTGCTCAGGCAAGTTCCTCGGCATGCAGACGTCAACATATTCACTGACAATTCCATCAGGTCATGGTTCGATTGAATCTTTTAACTCTGGTGCTTGCATATACAATGAACACGGACTATATATCCTACTATTTCTCGCCTCTGGTTTCTATGTGGTATCTTATAATCTACGCCACGATGTTCATTGGATCTCAATTCAACGATCGAGCTCCTCTCCTCCTCGGCAAGATCTTTGTTTCTGCAAGCTTCTTTACTTATTTCATGAAAGAGGAGTGGCTCCTTGAGATGCTCTTCAGTATTCTCAGCCGCTTATTTGGGATTAATTGGTCGGCACGCGAGTGGAACTTCCGCGTCACACTCGATCTCTGGATAGTTTATACAGGAATGTTGGCTGCGATAGCCGTTGTTAAGATTCGCGACTATCGCCTGACAGAGCATCCTCGTTGGGTTCTCGTCAGCAAAGTCTCAATAGCTTTGTCGGCTTTTTGCATCGTGTGGTTCTTCGCGTTTGAACTCTTCCAGGAATCCAAATTTGCGTACAACCGCTGGCACCCATACATATCCTGGATCCCCGTCCTGGCATTTGTGATCCTCAGAAACGCGAGTGTCATTTTGCGCTCGGCATCATCCTCAGCATTTGCGTTCATAGGAAGATGTTCGCTGGAGACATTTATCATCCAATACCATCTGTGGTTAGCCGGCGACACAAAAGGCGTTCTCCTCGTCATTCCAGGAACCCCATGGCGGCCTGTCAATTTTGTGCTATCGACGATCATGTTTGTCTACGTATCAGATCAAATGGCACGGGCGACGACGACAATCACCAGTTGGATCTGCAGTGATGCGGCCAAACTGTCATCACTCCCACTTCCAACGACATCTATTCCATCGTCAAACCGTCGAGATGCGGATTCTGGATTATTCAATGGAGACACTGCTGCATCCATTCCTCTCGAATCATCATCCAACACACAAAAGGTCGGTGAAGAAATCGCTACGGAGTCTGACCCACCAGTCAGGTCACGACGGTGGATCGATCGCTTAGCTGAGGGGTCTGCTGCACCTTCACGAGCACCAGGCTTCCACATATGGCCGGACAAAAAGGAAGGATATGGAATGAAGACGAAATTGTTGATTGGAACTGGCATGATGTGGGCTGCAAATCTCCTCTGGCATTACTAGGCATATTGCAAAACAGACAGACAGTCTATTATTATTGAATTGACATTGTTGGAGACAGCAGGACTAATGCAAGGTACACGACAGAAGAGGTGAAAGGACCTGTTGAAAGATCGAATTAGAATTGTCGAAGGCCATAAAACGTAGGAAATGAAGGTCAGTATTAGCATGGATGATCATCAACACTTGTCCTTGGGACAAGGTCAGTGCTTGACTTCTATATTGTACATCATCCATGACAAAAGGAATAAAATACTCACAACGGAAGATAACGAGGGGGGAGACAGTGTACCTGATGAGGAATAATATTGAGCATGTGAAGAGCGATGAGGAAGAATGCGCTCGGAAATTTGGGTATAAGAAAGACGTTCATGAGCCCGAAGGCTTCGAAGTAGCGATTCGTAATGTCTCGTCACAGCGCAAGGGAGAAAGTACTCACCTCAGACATGGAGAGAGACTGAAGAGGCAAGAAGTGGCAAGGCGGAAAATTTAAATACCTGGGTGGTTCGTTAGGGCCGGCCGTCACACGTGACGGTGACTCGGGGACCGTGCAATGAGCCGGGCTTTTTGGTTTCTTTCATGGCGAACGTCCTGCAACATCCCATTGACCTTCGCCCTGCCTCCCATGCCCCCTCTCCCTTTGGCTTTGGCTTTGCTCTTGCCTCATCGTCCTCTGCCATGGCTCCTGCATCATGGCAGCCCACCTCCACCCCAGGTCACACCAATCCTGCTGCTTTCCAACAACTTGCGTCATCAGTAAATCAGTATTCACTAGTCCGTGCTCAGAAGCGGCGCCATGAAACTGAAGACGATCTTGGCACTTGCCGGGATGCATCCATGGACCGTAGTCCCACTCCAGAACGCCCAAAGCGTGCCGCACCGAAGCGGGCTCGTGTTTCACCGCAGACAGCCGGTTTGACGAAAGACGATACAGAGCTAAAGGAGAACAAAGCTCCTACTGGCACCGATGACCACGATGTAGATGTTGGAGTTTTATTGGGTGAGTCAGTGACCTGCCTCGTGTACACTGTCTTTAACGAATTATAGCGAGCCTCCCGACACAGTCGCTCCTTCCCTTGCTTACATCTCTTCTCGATACGCAACCTTCTTTGAAGGCGACGATACTCCGTCTGATACCTCGGCCGACCCTCGAGACTGCAACACAAGCCCTTGCTCAATCAGCCAAGAAGCTGCGCGACGCCTATCCCTACTCATCTGCACCAAGTTTCGGTCAGTCGGGTTTTTCTACTTCGACATCCTTTGGATTCGGTCGGCCTTCTAATACAAACACTCCTGCCTTCTCCTCTCACCACGCTGGTGGCATGCGTGACTCTTATGTCATTTCTCGGCTCCGACCATGTATCTCGGAATTCGTGGCTGGTTGTTTCTCATATCTGCCTTACTTTTCCTCTCTCCCTACTGCAACTCATTCCTTGTCAAACCACTCTACTGCTCTCCAGTCCTTGCACAAGGACAAATCACACCCATCGGAGACATTTTCTTTCTTGTGTACGGTGACAAACCACATCATCTCGCAGCCCGCACTCGCACAGTCTGAACTTGTGCCACAGCTGTTCCCGCGGCTGTCGGAAGAGTGGAAGGCATGGGTGCTCCGGGTGGATGAGATAGTGAATCGGTCGGGAGGGATGTTTGGGAGCGAAACGGTGCAGCAATGGGGTCGGGCGCTGGACGAGATGGCAGATGGGAAGGTGATGGATGGGTCGGACGTGATGCGGAGGACGAGGGATTTATGGGTGTTGAAGGTTGGATGGCTGATTGGACGGACGGGGCATGTAATGGATGAGTATTGAATGTTTTGTTAGTAACCGGAACAATTGTTTGGTTGTGCTGTGTTGGTAAAAATTTGACGAGCAAACGGTCGCACATGCATGCACCATCGTCCGCTTGGCCTGCTTCCAAGCCCTCTCTCCTTCTCTGCCGTTCTCCATACTGCTGCTGCTCGTGCGTGGGTCCGCAGTGCCTCTAGTGCCCCAAATTTACCTCCTCGTCCTGTAGCCAAGTCTGTGCCTCTTTTTCCAGTTCCTCACTGTAATTTGACAACTATTACTCTCCATAGGCCCCTCGTAAAGTCCCCGGATATTACTGTCCTACAGTATCTCCAACGCCACCAAGTCTCCGCCGTCCCTTTCACGCGTACGCCTCAACGGCCTTCTTTCTCCGATGCTTCATCACACGCTGTCTACTTTGACCCAGACTCCGTCTGTGACTCAGACCTGCAGCTGCCCGTTGATCCTTCTCTCTATGATGTAGCTACTTCAGAGTTGGATTCTTTCGGCCGTTCAGTATACTGGGATGACGCGTCAATTGTTGGTACCACTCTCGGGTCATCCGATTTCGATGATAAGCGCGGCATTCAAACCGCCCGTTTCCCATTGGCAAAGAACTCTCGGTCGCTTTATCAGAATCTACTGCAACTCCTCAATATCCGTGACCCTGCCCCATCTTTTCCTGCCCTAATAGATTACCACGATCTACATCCAGGCCTTCGTTCAACACGTTCGTACAATCTGTTGCTATCCCTGGCCATACGCACGGCATCTTATGGTACCGTAAAATGGCTGTTTCAATCTATGGGTGCCGATAATGTGTCTGGCGATATCGAAACGTGGCAATTGAGAGTCCGGTGGTTGGTTCAATCTGGAATGTGGGACAGAGCTTGGAGTGAAACAATGAAAGTGTTGCCTCAGATGAAGACCCCAGTGAAAGAAGGAGGCAAAGTAGTCTACAAAGCCACTGGTGAACTCCCACTATCTATTTGGATGGAATTTTTTGGGACTTTGAAATACGGCGCGACACGTCCACGTCAACGTCCACAGCAAACTCCGGCCTCGAACGTGCCGGTCGCTATGCCCTCGGAATCCACGCCCTCGTCACCTTGCGATTCATCGGATTTGTATTCAATCCGTTATCATACACTCATGAAAAATCGACCGACAGTCATACCTCAGGATTTGTTCCAGACACCTCCCAGAGTCATATATAAAACTGTATGGATAATGCTCCATGTTGGACAAGCCGACAAGGCCCTGTCTTTTGTCAAGAGCTATCTAAAGTGCTTGCCTCGATCAGTAACGTCGTCGTGGCGCAGGACATGCCTAGACATCCTTCATCTCCTCATTGCCAAATGGTCCTCACAGAAAGGCCTTCGACGTCTCTACGAGACTCGTCGAATGATGGTCTCTTTGCTTTCCATCCACCCTATTCTCAAACCGACGTCAACTACGCTATTTCTCCTCCTTGCACCTTTATACCGGGTCAAGCGTTGTGGCACAGTTGCCGCCAACATCCTACGTGCCTTCAAATCTGAATATGGAGCCTCGACTGAAGATCGACGTGTTAGGCGCCGTGTTGTTAATCTAGCTCTTAAGGAAGGACGCATGGACATCGTCGACAAGATTCTTAGCGCTGAGCAGACTGCGAGAAGGAGTCATGCAAAGTGGCGGCTAGTGCAACGAGTCACAGAGGTGGCTGCCAAGCCGCTGCCACGGAGGCTTCGCCGCCCGCCAATGCGGACAATCTTCAGGCGTAACGGACAGGAAGAGCGGCGATGGTGTAGGGTTATCATTCGGGTGGACCGTGCTCGTAGACATAAGCGCACGAAATAAAAAGCTTGCATGTGAGAATGCGGCACGTGTTTTGGAATGGAAGTAACGGGATTATGTAGACCATACGGTGTTGGTTCCCCACATATTGTAACATTTTATTTTGTTTTTGTGAGCGCCAATTTAGGTATGTGGGCACGATTCGTACAGTTGAAGCGGATTGCGGGAACAAGAAGGCAGAAGGGAAGGAAGGAACTCTGAGTAATGGAGTTCCCTGTCAATGCGATCCGCGACTTGGCTTGTCCGTTTGTTGACACTCTGTCCGTATCCAGCCAGCATTATGCTAGCCTTTAGACGGTGCCAGAGTATCTTTCTCATTCTTCTCAATCTCAGTCATCTATGGTTATCTCGCCTAGCCTGCCTGGAAACCCGCTCTTGCCCACGTTATGTTCGACGACTTATACATAAATAAATTCTTGCGTTAAGGTCGTCAGGGTCCGCTGAACATTGCAGCCCTTAGAACGTGTCCGCGTCCGCTCTTCGTGATCGAGATCTCTCAGCTCACCGACGATAAACTGATCTACTTTTGACACCCTTCTTGCCATCTGGCTGAGATTCGGTGCGGGAAATGGGATCTTCTAACAAAAAATTGCAGTTAATTATGACCAGCTGGCGTTCTCGCTCGTAATCGCTGTTCATACATACTCTGTTCAATGTCCTCTTCGCTTCTGTACGCACGATTGTACCGGAGGACCTTCCGCACCCGTAATCTACCGTCCTTCCACGACCACTTTTCACTGGTGTCGATCAGCCCTAATTACGACACTCTCAATTGCCTCCAGGGAACCTTGTTAAAGTTTGAAAGGCACCAAAGATGTCGTTCGCTGGATGTCAATTTCGCACCAAGAAAATCTCCGAACATTGACCCAAGGCTCAACCCTGTCACATCGATCCCCAAACTCGTACAAAAATATCTGGAGATGACGATACAAAAGGTACAGCTTGGCGCGATAACTTTGTTTCCTCGAGGTATAAATTACCTTGAGTTGCTGCCACATTTCCTTATTTTTTTTTAAAAATTACTCTCTTTTCTCTTCGATGGCTGTTCCTCCTTCGAGCGAAAATCTCGTCGCTTTATCTTGTACTAATATTGGTGTGGGACCTGGAGGGACAACTCATATGCTCGCGTAAGGGTTGCAATCATCTGCTATGGAACTAGAAGTATCAATTCCCTTCTTAGACGAGCCGTCCTTGTTGACTATAGAGGAAGAATTATCTTTGACAAATATGTCCTTCCGACCGTGCCGGTGAATGAGATTGATTCTAGTCTTTATCCTGACACTACTGACCCGCTTTGTCAAGGTGACTGACTATAGAACTGCGATGACAGGAATAACCGCAAGGGACTTGACTGCAGGTTTGTCTCCCCGACTTGGCGTTCTAGATTGTACTGAGATTTTTTGCGTAGGGAATACTTGGCCGTTTCAAGCGGTACAACAATACATTGCCCAGCTTCTTGATAAGAAGGTCCTTGTCGGACACAGCACGTGGAATGACCTCTCAGGTAAGGTGCTCTGATCATTATTTCCGAGCGTCGACGATCTTCCTTGCTGTAGTCCTTGGAATACCCCATCTAGCCATTAATACAAGAGACGTCGCATTGTATAAGGTATGTACTCCATCGCATCGCATGCGGTTACGCCACTCGAGGTCCTGACTTTGGACACCAGCCCTTTAGGAACGCATTACGCTCTCGTCAAATCATTGGCCTTCAAACCTTAGCATGGCAGCTTATGTGCCGACGCTGTCAAGAAGGCCCTCATCACCCAGTTCGTAAAAGTCATTTACCTCAGTGACACTCACGATAGCCTGATTGATCCCAGGTCGAAAATGCTAGAGTCGCGATGGACCTTTATAGATCGGATGCCGAGAACTGGGAAAGTGCCATTTCAAAGAATAATTGGCCATGCAGTCTTCCTCCCAGTACTTTTTCTAGATGCTACTATTGAATGTGCCGCCTCTTGTCTGGCATATCTTGTCTCCCATGTCTGGCATATCTTGTCTCCCACTTCTTTCTCCCCTTTTTTGTTTGGCTATCTTGTTCATACGTCCTCCATCATGTAACGGACCATCCGAAGCGACCATAATATAGCGTCCCTGTAATTATGAATATTGGCCAAAGTAGTTCATTAACATGTATATTTCTTTAATGTATACGTAATATCACGTCTTCAAGAGACGCAATACCCATTTAGTATATGATATTTCGAAATAGGTTGATGATGGGAGGTAAGTATGATAAGTAGTGATGGCATGTGTCAATGTTGTCTCATCTAATCTATGGGTATCACTAGTGGCGAGTCTAATGTGGCGAACATGTCAACAAGACTACAGGTAGAATACAACGGAGAGAAGTACCTTTTCGGCACCTAAAATCCTCATTGTTCCTTCGTACACAAAAAATGCACAGGCATTGACAGGAAATGCACGTAACAAGCAGGGTACTAGACCACGGAAAAAACCGGCGATACCATGGGAAGAGTATATATGGCGAGCAGTCAAAATAAAAGATGGTCCACTGCTAACCGACGTCGACGGATGGGAATGGGGTACAGGATGGGACATCATCCGGCTGCGGCAATCAGGGAATTCAGCAGACGGTGAGGAGTGAGAGCATCGAAGATTACTTTTTGATGTTGTCAGCAGGAATGGCCATACCCCAGAAAGCAAAAGCACCCAAGCCGCCAGAAATAAAGTTTGCTGCGCCCGTGCTTATCTTGATGGAAACACATTAAACGGAGAACAGGATTCCATTTTGACGGGAAATCACCTCGTAGGGCGTCCCTGCTAGTCGCGAGAAGCCGCGCATCAAAGCCTATTGTTTGAAAGTATAGTTCGGATATAGCGCTCCAAAACATGACTGCCACAACTCACTTCAAAAGACAAGAACATCCAAAAGAAGTTGCTACGAAAAGCAAGGCTACCAGTAAACCCTGACCACATGCCAAGGAAACCTTGCGCGCGGATGACTTGGCGTGCACAATCTATAGGTCCCTTGAATTGGCGATCGGCTACCGACCTTTGAGACTGCAACTGGAGCTTGACTAAATGTAATCAAGGTTGGTTGAGTAGGTTCAGCAAATGACCGCTGGAATGAATAAGTAAAAACCTTTCAGGAGCTCAACCGGCGTAGCGATTAAAGTGCTATATTGTATCAAAATCGATTTTTCACCAGAAATTCATTGACGTCTACCTGGTCCATCCAGCAAAAAGGCCAGCGATGCCGTGGCCAATCAGAGTGAGACGAGGAACTCCAATATTAGGTGTAGTCTCCGTCATTCCATGTCGGATAAGGAATAGTCGATAATTGTGTAATGAACCGAGTAGAAGAGAGTCGATTGCAGCCCAACCGACAGCGGGTGGGGTAGCTCCTTTGTAGAGAGCAAGTGGACCCTTAGTTTTGGTGGATAAGAATCAACAAAAACCCTAAAAGTGAGCTCATACCTCATTCCGTATTATTTTAAAAAGGACGTCAAGAGCTCCACCATAAATTCCTGGAGGAGAACACTGCATGCGCGTTTTGATAGTATCGAACCTTGTTTTTCGGGGCCAAGAACTCAGAGAAAGGTAAATACTACACCAAAGCTCAATTATTGAATCCGAAGACTAGATGCACATTCCAGGCTCACCATCTCACTGTAACTGATTCTTACCCATGTCCGACTGCGACCTGAAAGGGAGAAAAAGGTTCAGATTGGATCGGTGGTTTGGGATCGCGCATGAGTTTACTTTGGTCAGCCCTTGTTGAGATCTGAGCGAAGGACGAGTTCGAGAGAGCCCAAGTTAACTGACCACTGCCTATACCTGCAAAGGCGCCAACAATTCTGAGATGGCCCTTTTTTGACGCATCATCGTCCGTCATCCGTTTGGAAGTGGGGGTTTGAAGTGACGGGAAATATAATAGACGCCGGAACGTGCGTGTAAGGGAGATGATGCTGTGTCAGACGCTCATCTATAAATCTTAACCATCGACATGCCGGACGAAGATACCCTCCAGGACGAGAAGCAATGCCGTATTTGTCTCGATGGCGTCGCTGCCGAGTCTACCCTCGGCCGTCTCATTCGACCCTGTCTCTGTAAAGGCTCGATCAGCGTAGGCACATACGCTTGCTGTCTGTCACTAGGTCTGAATATACACCTTAGTACGTCCACATCAAGTGCCTTCATAGATGGAGGAACACCTCATCCTCGAAGAGTGCCTTCTTTGCTTGCCCACAATGTCACTACCATTATCGCTTTGCTCGTACCAATGTTGCTGGGATTGCAACTAACCCAAGTAAGTATCTAAACCGTCTCGTGTCTGCTTTTTTTTTAATCTTCTTTCTATAAAGTTATTGTTGGGGTTCTGTCCGCTATTATATTTACGGTCATTGTTATGCTTGCGTCTTTCATTACTACATTTTTCATGTCGTGGTTTGAAGAGCCCTCGACTACGACTTATTTTCTCTCCTCCCCCTTTATCTATGTTTCCCCGTTCGGTCTCGTGCAGGACCTCATATCGGCTGCACTGCAAATACTACAAGATCAGGACCTTGGCGGGCTTTTCGAGGATAGACTCAGGGTAGCTCGATCTGCTTCAGGTGGCGTCCCCCTTCCAGCCAAACCACAAGGCTTCCTGATGAATTTTATTCGGCGCTTTGTTTTGGGTTTGCCGATGGTTGGAGCTGGATCTTTGGTTTATATGCTCTTGTCGGCCCCTTTCATCGGGCCTCTGCAATTTTTGGCACGCAGGACAAGCCGTCGCAACAGACGGGACCAATCTCGTGACATTGCGGCTTTGTTTATTGTTGCTCTCATACTAGCGGGAGCAGCGAGGTTCGTATTTTTCTTGTTTCAAAACAGCGTGTTGACTTACGTTTACTGTAGAGCCCTGTATCAAGTTTATCGTGTAACTGAACATAACGTAAAGCGTCTTCTTCTCCGAGCGGAGGAAGTCATCCTCGAAGTTAACTAGTTCTTCCTTCTTCTCACTTGTGATCTCGGCATACCTGTTTCGCATGTAGCTATCTATCTATATAACTTATTCTGCATAATTGTAATCCCTAGGGGCTTGCTTCGTCTCACCGAATCCCATGTATTTCTGCCGGATGCTTGACAAAACATTCAAATATATAGTCCATGGATCCTCTTTAATTATGAAAATTCAGTCGCTTAAGCCAGACCCAGTGGGTTGAGGGGCTGATACAGCAATGTTCACGATCCTAGTCAACTCTTGAGAGGCAAGAACAATAGCTGACCCTGTAGCTGTGAGGACAGTCACAAGAACACCACTGGATGGTTCGTTCGTTTTTGCCGCAGTTAATGTCGAGCTCGCTGTCAAGCTCGATGTGACAAGTGTTGTGCTCTTTTGTGAGGCTGGCCCCATCGAATTGGTTGAGATTACAACGGTGCTCGATTGAGCCAAGGACGTCGTAAGTGCTGGTAATGGAATTATTGACACTACAGAACTCGTTAATGCTAATGACAAGCTTGGGGAAAATGCAGATGACACGGATGTTGATGGAACAGGGCTCAAAGAAGCAGATGGCACTGGAGAGCTCGTAGGCGTCAATGAGAAGACTGTCGATGCGTTAGGACTACTTGTAAAGGTCGACAATCAGATGGCACTGGAGAGCTCGTAGGCGTCAATGAGAAGACTGTCGATGCGTTAGGACTACTTGTAAAGGTCGACAATGGTGTCCCAGAGAAAGATAGGTCCAAGGGAACAGTCTTAGTCCTTCCTTGATACGCCAAGACGATGGCCGACCATGTTGCTGTGAAGATGGTGTAGGTTTCGGCCGCGAGACTAGATGTCGACTTGGCGGCGGATGGAATAGCTTTTATTAAATCATGACGATCTTACTTTCAAGTTTCTTCTTCTGAGCCTCTGTCAGAAGTTCATTTGTTGTCCGTTCTGCTGTATGAGGAAAATTTAAGTTGAAGGTCCCGTCGAACCATTAGCAAAATCATTTTTGTCTGCCTCGAGCTTGACCTACTTGTACTGTGCAATCACCTCAAGAAGAGTACCTACCAAATTTAACGTATCAGTTTTGGCAAGATTCCCGAAAGCCGCACCGTTTTCATCTCGCCTTGTATATTGCGATATTCCCCCCAGTGTCGTAGAAATGTGAGTTGATAGTAATGTCGTCAACAACAAAACAAGGAAAACAAGGATCTTTATTATTTGAGGGGAGAGGCTAGCCAGAGCAAAGAAACATGTTCTGTTCGCAAGCTGTATATAAAGGCATGATTTGATGGTTGCGAACAGGGATGGTCAAATCAAAAGCTGTGTTTTGCGGGATTTTTTCAATTCATGATGGTTGCACAGTTCCGTAGATCGAAGTGTAAGATTATGAGGAAATATGTACATAAGTATCCATTCATGTTAGAATAGTCACGTAGGCTGAACTATAAAGTGATCATGGCACCAACAAGGGCACTACCCACAACCGTCACGAGGCCCACGGCGTGTGCAGAAGTGAGTCCAAAAGAGTAGGTGCCAACAGCAGCATTGGTATGAGTGGCTTGAGAGGCTACGGAGGCTGCCGCTTGGGTCGCAACAGTAAACTGGGATCCTGCGAAAGACGTAACGACCCCGCCAGCAGACGTTGCAAGCGTGATGGCTTCACCACCCACACTGGTCACAACTGTGAAGGCTTCTCCGCCAACAGCTGACAATAGATTTTTGAGCAAAGTACGATACATTGACAAGGAAATACACACAGGTGACAGTTTCGAAAACGCCTGCAGCAATACTGGTAGCATGGCTGGCGACATTACCTCCGATAGAGGTGATGTCACCTCCCACTGACGTTATGTCACTGAGTACAGAAGCACCTGCACACGTCGCTTGAGTTGCACGCGACGAGAATGAATATTTTGCAACCAACCTCCACCCATTATTGCTGATGCTGCAACAGATGTTAACGAGTCGATGGCACTGCCAACTAGACTGGGTCAACGCGCAATAGATTGCGTTTGCTTTGATGACATACTTTGGGGCTCAGGAGCAGCGGAGACAACGGCGGAAAAAGCAGCTAAACAAAGGACAACGGTTTTGGCGAACATGGTAGGCAGAAACGAAATTTAAAGAAAGTAAGGAACGGAGTGTGGAGGCTGAGAGGCTGATTTTAAACACTGGCCGGCTCCGTCGCGGCGCCGGAGGAAAGAAAGTATGAATGTCACTGCGGAACACAGCCTCAAAACTGTACCCATCCCACGTGTTCGACATTCCATATGCCTCGAGCAATTATCTCACCCTCTGTTCTCGCCTCAGACTTTGGCAACCTGACTGCGGAATGCAAGCGCATGATCGAAGGCGGCGCTGAATGGCTTCATATGGGTTAGTTACTCCGTCCTACTTTTCCTGTGTATTGCTGAGGCCTCGTTGTGTAGATGTGATGGATGGGTAGCTCGATTGCATCTTTCACTGATCTTCGAATACTTACTCGGATGGCAGACATTTCGTCCCCAACATCACTATGGGTAAAGACTACGTACATTACATATGATTTTTCGTAATCTTCATTTCCGCCAGGCGCACCGATCCTCTCCTGTGTCTCCAAAAGTGTGCCAGGAATATTCATGGACTGCCACATGATGGTTGCTCAACCCGAAAAAGTAACGCGTTCTCAACCGAATTGAATCGATGCTCATCACCGCCTGTTGAAGTGGGTTGATGATATTGCTGACGCAGGCGGTGCGCTGTACTGCTTTCACATCGAGGCCACCGGTAACGATCATGCGGACTCCGTAGCTTGTAAACAATTTTGACGAATGCACAGATGATGCTGTGTCTCTGATCAATGCTATCCATGGAAGAAAAATGAAGGCGGGCGTGGCCATTTCTCCCGATACCCCCTCGACTGCGATTACGGATGCGATCGGAGAGGCAGCCGACATGCTCCTCGTCATGACAGTGTACCCAGGTAATCAGTTAACTTACTTTTAAAAGGGGTGGAATAATACTTGAAACAGGTCGTGGTGGACAGAAATTCATTGAAAGATGTGTGCCGAAAGTGACAGAGCTTCGCGCACGCTTTCCAGACAAAGACATTGAAGTCGATGGTGGTGTCGGGCCCAAAACGATTGACGTGTGCGCTGGCGCAGGTATATTGATATTCTTCCATGTTAATCAAGTGACTGTCTGCAATGCGCAATTTCTAGGAAGTAACGTGATTGTCGCAGGGACTGCCATCTTCAATGCGGTAAATCCAGAGGAGGTTATTGCCACCCTGAAAGCATCAGTAAATGCTGCCCAAGCCAAGGTCAAGCAAGCGTAGGAATGTCTCAAACATTTGCATTGGGATTATATTGCGCGGGTACCGTAACAACGTGTACACAATCTAGATGCGTGTAAGTTATGAATGCATCATTCGTCTCAAAGAGATCGTTCGCGAAATTCAAACCCAAATTCCATCACCACTGAAGCCATTCCCCATACATATTGGGTCGCTCTCCGCGAATGAATGCCTCGAATATTCGTTTCAGGACCGTCGCCCAGTCAAGATCTCCACGGTCAGGCGACTCGATCAAAGTGTCACTAGTATTGCGTGCTTGTCGTTCACCATTTAAGAATCGTTCCCCCAAGTCGGGCCAATTACGCTGAGGGTCAAACGGCTTCCACCTAAAAGACCTGTTGAGACAACAACAGAGAGATTGCTTAAGAATTCCTGACCAAAAATTGTGGAAATGATATGAATAGGCACCCTTGAAGAAACCTTCGATACCCATCGCTTGAGGTGCTGCGCTATTGACCTTGGGTGTCTCGAAGAAGTGTGCAAAGCTATAAAAAGGTCAATGAAAATGAGGGATAGTTTAATGCATGACCCACTCAGTAAAATATGGCTGTGGTGGTCGGTCCCTCTGAAAGTTTTCGGTGTTAAGCCATGCAGAATCGAATAAAGCATCGGGAAGTCGAAGAAGGAGCTCTTCAAGGTGAGCATCTTGCATGTATCGTGAAATAGTCATCGGATGAAAATCTAAATCATTCTTGAGAGCTGTTCGGAAGAGGAATGTGCCCAATGCCGATTTTTTGTTCATGTGAAGGACGGCGGTGTTGTATCTTGGCAATCGAGACCACCGGTATGCAAAAGCGCCTTTCCAGCCCCAGAGTTCCTCCCAATCGCGCAAGAATATCGTATCAGCGTCGAGATATGTACCTCCAAAGCGGTGGCACAAGACAAAGCGCGCCATATCAGAGAGAATGACAGACATGCGATCATATGTCGAGGATGATTTCGAGCCTGCTCGGTGGAGAAGATTATCAGAATCCGGGTTACTGATGGTTTCTCCCTCTTCATCGGTGTCCTGTTGTGGAACGACAAAGATATTTCCACCGGAATTGAAGAGATCTCGTTTTCGCCATTCATCCTTTAACTCTGGAACGCCGTCCAGCTGTTCTGTAGTATTCCAAAGCTTGAAGAGAATCACTCCATTGAATCTTGGGTGAAGGAAAGGAGACGCCCAAGGATTCTTCTTGAGTTCGCTGTACATATCACGCAAGGCGGAAGGATTTGGAACAGCTGCTGCTGGACCAGGATTGATCCACATCCAAAATTGTGGGCGACAGACAGATTCATCTGGAGTCTGCAGGTGCAATCCAGTATTTTGAGTATATAGGAAGGAGAGAAGAGCGGTGTACGGTTTGTCAGTGAACGGTCCGGTCCAGAACATGTGGAACAAGCGAGGATTATCGGGGTCGCATGGATCAGAGAGTGTAGCGTAGGGCCGATGTTGCAAAGGTGACGAAAGTGCGATGGGTGGCTTTTCCATGATATTCGTGCCAAGGTTGTCTTGAGCTGTGTTCCCATCAACTTTGATGTGGCTGGACACCGGTTCATAGGGGGGGATTGGGGCGACGACGTCTGGGTCTTCCATGTAGATATACTTCATGTCATCGAGCGGCCCTCTTCGAAGCCTGTTACCAGTGTCCAAACCACCGCCGACCCGGAGAACTTCCAAACAATCACGCACATACTTGACATATTATGAGTAACAAGTCATGCTGTGATTGGGCACAGCGCACCTTGTTTTCTGAAAAATCACAATTGTCCATGACAATGTCTAAATCGGCTACACTCCCAGGTACTGGCCGTGGGGGATACGCCGTATTACCAGGTTTATGCTTTATCTCTAGATACGTGCGGTTGGGCCCAACACCTCGTGTTGAGTTTGCAAAGCCTAGAGGACCACGAGAGACGGTGTGCTTCGTCGGTATGGCGGGATTACGAGGAACCACACGGAAACCAATCTCTTCTGGTACTGTAAAAAAACTTCTGAAAATGCTGCATTTGTGAATGAACCAATAGCTTACTTGGCCTTTGACTGGGATAGTGGCCACTCGAGATTTCCCAGTGCCATATTCGTTGGAGGTCTTCATGTTCAAAAACAAGGGTTGAGGGATCGCCAATAAAGGGACGTGACCACTTCTTTGACCGCGTGCCAAATCTCTTTGCGCATGCAAAGGCGGCGAATATGAATAGGAAGAATCCAAAGAACAGTATTGCAGAGCCTAGTCTACGACCAAAACGTGCAATTACCGAAGAGTGGAGGCGTCGGAAGTTGGGATAAAATATACGTAGTCGTCGAGTATGAATACCAGGTATTGGGATCGTAAGATGCAGGAACCAGTGTGCGTGATGATGGCGGCGGCCATATTTTTCCTCAATAACAGAGGGAAAGTAGTTCAGGGGGCGAGAGTAACTGGAATATGAATATGCTGGACTGCTCATGGCAGCGGATGTGTCGGGTCGTGGACCGCGTTATGCCAAGTTGATAGAAATTGTCCGATCATTCGATCATATTATCATTACTGGATCCTGGCCATGGAAGAATATCTATTGATGTACATCTACTCGTACATATCGAAGTACATTCATCAAAATCAGAATAATATCGTAAAACAGTTGCTAGGAAGAGTTACACTTCGTCTGACCACAGGACACGCGTCTTTTCTTTTTGAATTCGTGAACATGGAGTTAGTTGGCTCCCAACACCTGCAGAGACTGCAACTCCAGGTCAGCTGAATCTGTAGGCACAGTCAGAATGCGCATGGTGTTGGTGTGGCCGAGGCCACCCTTCCAGCCCTGAACAGCAATGATTGTCGAGCCTGGAGTGATAACGCCCAATGCAAGGGCATGGCGTAAACCGAACCGAATGCGGTTGTCAACCTGGTGAATCACAGTCAGTCACTGCGAAGCTGCAAACAAGTCTTCCATCTCACATCCGTTTGCCATTGGTGATTTTGAATGCCCCTGGGCTCAGGATACCAAAAAGGATAGCAGCCACGGTGGAGGTGAATTTGACGAGCAGTTTGCTCATTACGCGTGACTGTGTCGTCAGTTAGTCTCGACTGATATACCTTGGCCCGATTGGCTCACCAGTCAGGATAGGGACTCGAGGACGGTACTTGGAGATGAGACGGGCAGTGTTACCACTGGTGGAGAGAACAAGAATGGCACTCGCGTTCTGCTCCGAAGCAGCTGCCACCGATGCAATGGCAACGGTCTCGGGAGTCTCTGTAGGACGCGTTTGAATGGACCTAAGTTCATCGTACAGAGGTGGATAACAAATGGCAGACTCGGCGAGCAGGCATGTCTCGGCCATCATCAAAACTAGCAATATTATGGATGACAGTTCAGGAGGCGAATGCAGCAATGCATACCTGACTGGATAGGGTACGAGCCCTTAGCAGTTTCACCAGATAACATGACGCAGTCGGCACCATCCAAGACAGCATTAGCGACGTCGCTAACTTCAGCACGGGTAGGCCTAGGATTGTACTACGCCAAGAGTCAGAAAATACAGGGTCAACGCAGCAAATCGATATTACCGTCATAGACTTTATTGAAAATGATCGTGCCGTAAGTGTGAGATGAACCATGGAAAAGACGTATATCATACCTCGAGCATCTGAGTGGCAACAATGACAGGCTTTCCAACGATGCTACACTTGGCAATCATCATTTTTTGGGCCAAGAAAACCTGCGACGCGGGGATCTCAATACCCAAATCACCACGAGCCACCATAACACCGTCAGTTTCCTTCAGGATCTCATCAAAGTTTTGAACACCCTGTTCGTTCTCGACCTTGGCGATAATTTTGATATTCGCGCCGTCGGGACCGAGGACGGTGCGAATATCGCGGATATCCTGGCCCCGGCGGATAAACGATGCAAAAATCATGTCAACGCCGTTTCGAACGCCGAATTCCAAGTCTTTTTTGTCCTTCTCGGATAGAGCAGGAAGATCAACGTCAGTCTTGGGAAGATTGACACCCTTGCGAGAAGAAATACTACCGCTATTCAAAGCGCGGACGTGGACATTGGTTCCATCGATAGAAAGGACAAGGAGAGACAGGATGCCTAAGGAACAAGGTTAGCTGAGAGATATATCATGAGAGCAACCTCGGGTCACCATCGTCGACGTAGATGAGCTTTCCTGGGGCGGTCACCTTGGGTAAGTTTCGCTGCGAAGATAGTGCGGATTTAGTGAGGTGATAAAAGAGCAAGCGGAGCAGATACATACATAGTCAACATAGACAACCTTGTCGTCGCAAATTTCACTATACTTGGCATCGGTAGAGACAATGAACTCATGTCCAGGAGCAACAGGATACTAAAGGTGTCACATATGATAATGCTTTTCTATGAATAGACAGTTGGACTCACGTCAACACCGCCTCTGGTCAAACCTGTACGGATCTCCGGGCCTTTCTATCAACCAGTCACATTAAGATGAGAGACAAGCTCGAGGACGACAGAAAACACACTGTATCAAGAGCAATTGCGACAGGACGGCCATTAGGATCGGCTGTGAGAGCAAGTTTAGGAAGCTTGAATGAAAAGCCGAAGATTATCCCACCTGAGACCATCTTCCTAGTGTTGTCTATCACACTTTGGTGGTACTCGTAGGAGCCATGAGAGAAGTTCATACGAACTGATAGTTTTGAATCAGCTGCAAATTGATCATGATAGACCCCACTCACCAACATTGACACCAGCGAGTCGAAGTTCAGTGAGTTTCTCCACCGTGTTGACCTTGGGGCCTGAAGTAAGACGAATTTTAAATAGGCATTTGACACGTATAGTGCACAACGATACCAATGGTGGCGATGATAGAGGTCTGTTGGACATGTCAATATACAGAATATAAGACAATGACAAAGAACAGACTTTTCGCATGAACTTGGTCTTTTCGGTGGGGACGGGGGCGTAGGCAGGGTTGAGAGTGGAGTTCCACTCAAGCTGGGAACGGATACCTTCGTCAGAGGAATACATGATGGTCAATGGTAGGTCGTAAGGAGGCGATATCTAATATATATAGTCCGAGAAGCCATTCTAGGTTGACCGCGCTTATCGATTTCAGATTCAACCAACGTTCGATCCTGTCACGCTTCATTACGTCACTTGACCGAAACCATTCCTGAAATATAAGTACTATGTATACACAACAAGAGATATAACGTCCTACTACATAACCCGGAACTGCCAACCAGGCAGACCATTCTCCGCAACTGCGGCCTGCGCTGCTTGTGCTGCCGCCATCCATGTGCTCGCATCAAGACCCGCCCCCACAGGAGGATTCCCTACCATATTTTGCAGGTCAAGCGGATAAATATGGTCGCAAGTAATCGTTCGCCCTGAGTGATATCCCACTCCATCAGATGGCCGAATGAACAGTAGTGGGAGACTCCGCCCAGCAATGGACAGTGGCGGCTGACTTGACCCATTTGGAACTTCTGGTGTCGAACCATCAGTTCTTGGTGAGGGTTGATCACTGCCTGTACCCTCCTGATGAGGAGACAGAACGTCTTGTTCCAGTGCTTTAATGACTGCCTCAATGGTGGGCAACTCCACGATAACTATTGTATGTAATGGAGATGGCATAAAGCGAGGTCCGCCAAGCGTCGGTGAAGGATTTCCTCCTACATCAGGTGGCACAACATCGGGTGGACCTCCAGACAGGTTCTGCACAAACGGAGATACCGCCGTCAAAGGCCCTGGCGTTGATGTTGGTTGATAGATGCGATGTCGAAGAGGTCCGAGATTTCCAAGATAAACGTCCAACGGCGTCGACATCCTCGTTTTAGGGTCTTCATAGAAAAAGTTGGACACCGTCAGTTCAATGGTGTTATTGCCTTGACGGTAAAGGGGAGCGGTAAAAAGGGTTGGGAAAGGTGTTATTGGTATTTCTGATACTTTGTTATTTTGTCCAAATGCGTCAAAAAATGTGTATTGGAACTTGGCTGCAACGTCGGACTGACATCAAAAAAAAAAATCAACACAAACGATAATCAATACGATACTCACATATGCCGACAATTGTCCAGCAAAGATAATCGTCAACCTCGTCAGAGATAATGCGAACATTATCTTTCATTTCGTCTCGTACCCGAGGGGATGAAAAGAGAAGGGGATGGGTTCCTGTTTGAGACGAAATTCCGGGCGCCGGTGACGCTACCACGCCCGGAGTGCCAGGAAGAGGTCCTGCAGCAGATAAATAATGCCTTGACCCATCGGGATTCACGCGCTGAAGGGCAATCTTCTGCATTTGGCTCACAGGACCACCATCATCAGCAGAGACTCTTCCTTTGTCAACTTTGCGGATGATCAAAGGCGATGTCGAAATTCCCGAGTGAGTGTCGGAAAGAACGATCTCACAACCATAAGTGACGGGCTGAGGACCAGCTCCTGAGAAAAAAGGCAGGAGTGTGTGAGTTGTACGCGTCCAAGTTTCTCATCACATGACAACACACCGACGGGAGCCGCCTCAGTTGGACGACTAACGACATTGACGTTGAAGGCTGACCACGCGACATTACTGGCACACAGCTGAGCATGATCGATAGTCATATATTTGGTGCGAACAGTTTGAGAATTGATGCGGTTGAACAAGGACACCGGCCCTCCTGCCAGAATACACGACGAAATGTTACGCGTCTTGGCCGTTTTTTTAGATGGCTTAGATATAATTGTGACAGGTGCAGAATCAAACGTAGCCCATACACGACCGGGAGGGGCTTCAGCACCCTCGGGTGTCAACGATGGCGGAGGTGGCTCGGCAATATCAAGAGAAAGTTGAAAGCTCTTCGCTTTGGCGGTTCCAGTTACGTGTAGAAATTTGAAACTCGCAGTCATGTTATTATCGAGAGGTGCCTTCTGCTCAAAAGAACGTTCCCCACTTTCAGACACGACAGCCATGGAAAGTTGCTGGGAACGTAGATGCCATACGGGGCCTTCGATATGAACGACGGGAGGTGGACAGAGAAAACGCTTTTCTGTGCCATATGACTTTTGCGCGACGGCCGCATGGAGACAGATAACGGTTGTCATTGGCATGACACGAGTGGGGTCATGGGTGATGTGTTCACGGACGATGCGTCGAATCTTGGTGTGCGGGTCTTCCTGACTGGGCTCGTCCAACTTGCGCTTGCCGACGGCTACCTTTTATAAATGGAAGGGGTGAGCATAGGGATCGACGAACAAGAGATGACAGACTTGAGAGACGGCAAGAGAGTCACTGTCGGGTGTTGGCAGAGTTGTCCACGGCTGTCCGTTTGCGCTTGAAGGTGAGTCTTTCTTGGTAGCGGCAAGGATGGACTGAAGAGAAGCATTTGGGTCTGTTGTAATGATAGCTGGTGATGGAGAACGATTTGACTTCACGTCTTGTGAAGTAGACTCGGGCTGCTTATTGGACACCTATAGCGCGTTCTCGTATTCATTACATTTTTTACAAGAATAATAAAGGAGGTATTACAGGTAAAGTTACAGCTGGGTGTACCGAGTCGGATGGCGACTGCTGGTCAGACTCGCCAGGATCTGGCTGGGCCATGTGGAGGTGGTGGTCGATGTAGAAAGGATCCTGGGAGCGCGACATACTGAGCGTGAGAGTGTGCGTGAGAGCGGCGGCGGGAAAAGGTCTCACGAGAACTCAACCAACGTGTGGGAGTTTCGTGTCCCGGCTGTTTCCGCCACCAAAATTCCAAATGGAGAAGGAGCGGTCGCTGAAGCAGTCTCCGCCGGCGTCGTCACGTTCGTCCCCCGCCCGAGCGACCCCCAGTCGTTCCAGCAGCCCGCCTGGCAGCATCATCAGCCACTTCTCCCCACACTTTGCCTCTGACATACCCAATTTGAACGACAGCACCCCTAGTTTATCCTCGTCTTTTATCGCTTCCTCCGTTATTCTGTCCGTCGCCCCAAATAAGCTTCCCGTCCCCACGCCTCCCCTCGCCGCCTCCTCTCGCACCCAGCCCCATTTCTCTTCTCCAGGGAAGAATCCAGACAGGTGGAATGCGTCCGCGCCCTCCTCTGCTTTGCGTCTCTCTACAGCTACCAACGGCTCGCTCTTCATATCCTTCACAGCCTCTTCAATCGTATGAAACGACGCTGCCCGCACCAACGCTGCTGGTATCAGCGCAGGCACTCCATTTGGCGCTGACTTGGATCTTGGTAGAGTCATTGAGTGCCAAACGTCTTTTGCTTCCGTATGACGTCAGCAGGCCGACCCCGGAACTTGTAAACATGGTGAATTAAAAAAGTTCTGTCGTCTGTAACGTAAATACGTACGCGCTAGTATATGTGCAAGAAACGTCTCCAAGAATGGCGGGTCCAGGGAAGAAGGGTGTCCCAATGATATGCAAATTATATGCAATAGGTAGGGTAGGTAGGTATCAATCAATGTACATAGAAGTCGTCAGTCCGTCTCTCTTCAGCTCAGAGGTTCAATGCTCATGCGCTGACTGCGCCTCCCTCCATCCGGAAAAGGTACACCAGTACTAGACCGTCGCAGGGGCCGCGTGTCACGCCTCGAGCCTGATCCACTGCTCGTCGTCGCCTCAGCCCGATTACTTGCCTCTGCCTCCTGATACCTCTGCCAGTCCTCTACCTTTAACGTCGACAGGCGTTTCGATGACGACCCAGTTCGCCCAAGTCGATCATGACTCAATGAGCGCGAATGGCGCCGACCTTCCATGGGTCCCAACGATCTTCGTCCCTTGCGGTCTCCCTCATCTTCAGATCGCTTGCGACGTTCCTTTCCATGCTGCACAGCCCTTTCCTTTTCCGCCTGTCTTCGTTTGAAGGCCTCTTTTTCTGCAGTCTTGTTTTGTTCCCAGCGCTGACGCGCAGCTGCAATCTCGGCCTCTTCCTTCTCCGCCTGCGTCAATGGCCCCTGAAGATCTCGCATTTTCTCGCGGTGTCGCTCATTCAATTCCTCGAAAGTACGTGTTCGAGAATGGCCAGGACGTTGCGGTGTAGGCGACAGGACAGCGATTGGCTTTTTAGGAGGAAGGATAGTCACAGGGACGTTGCCACCTGAAGAACTGCGTTGATGTTTAGCTAGCTTAGACAGCGGTATGTCCTCAGAGGAATCACTACTGTGAGGGTCGCCGAAGCCTAAAGCACTTTCCCGTTGCTTCCGCTTGGTCAGTGCTTCGGAAACCGCTGGCGGTATCGGCTGCCTGGGTGCGGCGGTGGCAGGAGTCGTAGTAATAGGAGGTGTGATGCCTGACGGGGGTTGAAGGAGCTTCCGCTCATGAAGATAGGCATCCCATTCCTCATCACGAGGAGGTACACTGGTCGGACGACTCACGGTATCGCCAGTCGGAGGTAAATATCCTAACGATGAAAACTCCATTGAATATGCCCGTGCACGAGGATTGGTCTCTCTTGGAGGTCGAAGATGGACTGGAATGGGAAGAAGAGCACTGCCAGCATCGATACTCAATGTTCGCCGTGAGACAATGGAAGGGTGGCGCGATGTACTTGGGGAAGACGACACAGGAGTCTCTGATTTTAGTGCTTCTATGGATCGGCGAATTGTCTGTATCTCCTGTATGAGCGATTCTTTGCGTTTAAGTTCTTCCAACTCGTTCGTGGGATGTGCGAGCTCCTTCTTCTCTGTTTGGCTTTGCACAGGGGTTTCGTCGGAGGCGATGAATCCCGAGGGTACATCTTCCTGTATTCCCAAACCAAGATCCAGAACAGGAAGTGCCCCGGGGCTCTGTAGATTCCTTGCGGCTCGTCGAAGCTCTTCATCAGGAGTGGGCGCCGCCTTGAAATCAGAGATATTAGAGTGTCGTCGGGTACGACCATCAGGAACAAGCGTAAAAGTCGAAGAGTGATGCTCAGCAGTGGTAGGGGAATAGGAACCGTCTTGGTCCTTTGCAAGCAAGCTGGTGAAGCCACTCTGCTGTCGACCATGACGTAATAGAGTTGGATGCTCAAGCTCCCATTCCGCCTGTTCACGCTTCACATCCTTGAACCTTTCAGCAGCGACAGCCTCCGCATCCCGATCACGTTTCTTTTGCTCTTCAGATATTTCGCCCAATTTCCTATGAAGGACAGACAGTATACGAAGCTGGACGGCCGCTCCCATGAGAGAAATTGCTCCTATCAAGCCCAATTCAATTTGCATAATTTGGGAAACGGGAAATTCGATGCCGTGAGAGGTAAATTTGTCAAAAAGCGATTTAAACCCGAGGTTCCAGATATAAAACTGACATCCAGTGTGAGCTCATACATTAAAGAAGCCGAGAAAGATAAACACCTCCTTGAGCCCTGCAGTAGTGAAACAATCGACTCCCAACATAAATGCAGAGGAACCAACAAAAGCCGTGGAGATAAGTAGCATGTGATAATGTATCTTTATTTTTGCGTTAGTTATGCATGTTTGATGGTTAAAGGTGACGGACATCGGCTTACCCTGGGTAATGTACATAATATGAACCCAATGACGGCACAACCTAGAGACATATAGTCAACACGATAAACAGAATGAATAATGGAAGTAAACGTGCCAAGGTAAAGGATCCAACGGAAACCAACCCCCTTAATGAGGCCGCCATCCTGAAAACACTGGATCCAAAGTGCCAAGGCGAATCCTCCCCATGCACCAATAGCGTAGCGCGTTGCTTTCCAGAAGAAGATAGCAACGGCGCCACCGGCAAAACCTGCAATTGCGGACGAGAGAACAAACATTCCGCGAAGAGTTTTGCTCGGGGGATTGACAGCGGCAAGAATGCCGAACTTGAGGATGAGAACGAAGCAAACGAGTGACAGAGTGTAGAAGCCGATCAGGAAAAAAGAAGTCCTAAAAACAGGCTGTTCACGAAAAATGTGTTAGTGTGCAGCAGGACATACCATCTATTCTTGTGGCCCCAGAATGCAGATGGCAGGCCTGTAATGATGAGAAGTGCGCCTAGAACACCAAAGGCAGGGTCGAGTTTGGTGTCCTAAAAAGAGGATTAAAGGGCAGAACGACGACACAAGAAATGACATACGAGGATGATGGGAGTAGGAGTGGGGGACGCAGATGACGAGGATGTAGAAGAGACAGACGAAGATGAAGATGAAGACAAAGACGAAGACGTCAGGGAGACTGTGCGGGTGACATTGAATGTGGTGGGTAGAACAGTAGTAATGAGAGAATTTTGATTGAGTGTACGCGTGGATATAGTGGTGGTGACATTGGCAGTGGTGAGAGACAGAGACAGAGAGGGGGACAGGGACGACGAGGGGACCGACGACGGAGCCGACGACGAGGAGGGAGAGGACGAGGAGGAGGAAGTAGGGCGCTGTGCTGCAGCGAAGGCGAGCAGGACAGGAAGGACGGGCAGGAAACGCATGACGGGGGAAGCCAAACCAAGCCTCGGCTTCTCAAAACGTTCTTTGTGCGGTCAACTATCTCCGCCCGGCAGATCACTAGTACATCATCATGCATGTCCAGTCCATTTCTAATTTCAGTCAAAGTGATCAAACGCGCTCGGCGTCTCCTCTATAGCCGTAAGGATCCTCAGCATCTTTGATCCCTGACTCACGCCAATCTGTCTTTCTTCTACTGGTTCCACGTCCCCCTCTTTTTCCACCACCGTGATAACCTTCCCACCGCGCCCAAACCGGCCTACACGCCCAGCAAGGTGTACATATGCATCAATTGTCCGCCCATTTACTTTGGGTCCATCAGGGATTCCCATGATGAAGACATGTGTCAGCTCTGGCAAATCTAGCCCTCGTGTCGTGGCCAGCGTTGAAACCAGCAAGGTCGGGTTATCCTGCCCGTTCCCATCACCTCTTAGGAGGTGTGACCGGCCTTTCTCGCCAGTCAGCAGGTCCAGCCTGTGAGCATTTATTCCCATCTCCCGGAGTTCATACACCGCACGCTGTACCGGCGATGAGGACGGCAGTACTAAAAGTGCCACTGATGGGACGTCGAGCGCAAAAGCAGTTGCGATGGCTTCCATGGCATTCGGATTGAAAGGCGTTGGGGTGTCTTTATATTCTTTCACGAACAGAAGAATGTCAAAACTATGTCTAGAATAAATTGGCTCCATGACACTCACTCTCAACCATATCGGGGTCAGTTTTCACCGGTTCTGATTTTGCCGTGGACGCGAAAAGCGTCTGTGGATCAATTGGATGTAGGTGATCCGCTTCCGAAGGATTGACTGGTGGTGGTTTGGCACCAGCGATATTTTCGATACCATTTTCTGAAACAAGTAGAACAGAATGAGAGATGCCGGTGCCTCCGAGCCCATGATCAAGAATCGTGTCCAAGGCTCGCTGCTTCTTTTGAATGGAAGCATTTCCACTGCCCCGTACTTTCAATAGATTATCCCTGTTCAACCATCCACTCTCTTCGAAGAGATAATTATTCAGATGTCGCCTCAAAGTGGCACTGGAGAAAATCAGCTGTGGTTCATCTGTCGGATACATGTGCAAGTCTCTCCGCCGCGATTCCTGGACAATCCCCGGCTCATCCTTGCGTATTGCGTTCGTTTTCTTCCTCTGAGAATAAATGATATCAAGTAGTTGCCGCGTCACTCCAGGATGAGCCAAGAGCTTCCTCTTGGCCTTGAGTGTTGCCTTCTTGTAGGATTTATTGGGATCTTTGTTAGGAACAGTCTCTATGAGATAGTCAACCTCATCCACAACAACGCTGGACAAATGATCCAGTTGAAGGGCCTGAGGATCTTCATTATACACGTCCATGATTGCTTGTGGAGTGCCTATCAGGATATGCGGTGGTGTCTGACGCAGAAGGCGAAGACCATCCGCAAGATGACTGCCACCGTCGCGTACCAATACTTGTGCAATAGTGGATATGAGTGGAGGAGGATCTGTTACAGATGTCATTCGTTCGATCCAGTGTAATAATTGGTAGGCAAGGTCGCGGTGAGGCACAAGGACCAAAGACGTGATGTGTCGAATGATCGAGTTCTTCCTCTTGCCTTGCGACGAGACCCTTGGCTTATTCAAAAGAGCAACTACAAGTCCAAAAGATCTGAGGATATCACGTCAGAAGGCAAAAGACCGTCGAGAAGTGCGGACTCACTTTCCAGAACCGGTTCCATCTTTCAAAAGAACATCTTTCCCGGACAGAATGGCTGGTATAAATTTTGCTTGCGTCTTCGTCGGGTCTTTGATATTTGGAAATGCCGCTCTGAGAGATGCGACGATGGGAGGATGGAGGCCGAGGTCTCCAAATGTTGTTGGCTTCGTCGGGTCTGTTACTTCCAGTTGAACATTAGATCGAGTTCGAGTGGGCAGTGCGACACTAGCGAGTGCTTCGGCTTGCGCTTCCGCACTGCGCCCTGACAGTGCAACGGTAGAGTGAAAGCATCGCACTTTCTGCCGACCTATGCTCACCAAGGTTGGAAAAAAAAATTTCATATCACGTCACGTGCCACAACAATGGATTGATCAAATTCGAAATAAAAAGTGGATGTTTTCAAACGGTGGCGCAGTCCGAAATGATGCAGATTTTTCCGCAATTATGCCTCAACTAGAATCTGTGTTTGCATATAACTACAGGCCGGCTCGAATGGGAGAAATTATGTAAATAAGATAGCATCACCACTTGAACTTCACGTCTCATCAGGCACGAAGAAAATACTGATTCTTAACTGAAACTATGAAAGCCAAGGGGAACAAAATTCAGGGGTAAAACCTTCCTACCTCTTCTTTCTCTTTCCTGATGATTAGTGCAGCGTCTGTAAAAACCGAATAGTATGGTCAGCGGGTTATGTAATAGCGCCGACAAAACTAGCTTCCGACTCGAGCCATTGCAGGAAAGAAAACAAAAGGTGAAAGTGCTGTAGTTCGTGGACTGTAGGAATACCGGTCAGCTTGTCAGTGGTGTGAAAATGAAGCCAAAATGATACTTACATTCAGGAACAAGTTATAGAGACATCCAAGGCATCCATGAGAAATATGTAGATGCATTACCTAACAGAGGTGGCCCGAGGGTGGCCCAGTTGACGTGTGCAGATTGGTCTCATTAAGTTTACGTCTGGGAATGAGTTTATGAGCAAAAATATGTCGACTCGCTCAATGTTGATAAACGCCAACCTTGCAAGGTGTCCATCACATGCCAGGCTGAGACCATGTTTAGCCGCAGAACGGGGAAAGAATGTAAATTGACTTCGCCGTCGAGATACGAGACAGACCATTCAATCAGTTGATTGTCACAAGTGCACGGAGTATCGTAGATCAATAAGAAGGCATATCATTCTATGGTATTATATTGAAGAGTACTATGACAACTGTAGAAATTCTTCAATACAAGTCCAAGGTCTCACTCAAGGCGATATAGGCTCATAATTGTCACCTCTACGGTTGAAATATCCACCGAACCAGCCGAGTCTCCTGGAGTTGTCACTAGGACGTGGAACTGAGCGAATTGTCTGGTGGTCAGTCGGCAAGCTGTTTGAGACCAGTGAGACTCTCTCCGAGTCGTTATCAAGTTGTTCTTCGCGCTCATCTATTTCGAATTTGGGAATCCAATGCAGCTTTTGAGTCAACAATATAACGCACCCTCACCGAAAATTGCATCCATTTCCTCAAGTGGAACTCCTTTAGTCTCTGGATATACTGAAGAAAGTTGATTCGGGAGAGCTTGAAACAGAAAATAGACAAAAGTACATACAGAAGTACACTGAGACGGGATTTTAATATGGTTAGAAACATTGAAAGAAACCTGCATCACATACCCAAAACAAAACTGCACGCACAAAAGAATCCGTGCATGGGGTAGAGCCGCCAGCCCATGGTTTCTTGCAGGTAGGGTGTTAGTTCGCCAACAATGAAATTAAAAAGCCAATTTGTGGCGGTCGACAAGGAAACACCCTTTGCCCGGACGGAAAGTGGCATAATCTGATCGATACATTAGCAAGCAAGCGATGGTTTCGTCCACAAATACGAACTTCAGGAGGATAGAGCCATGGCACGGGACCCCAACTACAGGAGGATATAAGTATGGGGATACTGTGGATTGAACTCATAAATGCTGACCTATAGCCAAAAGCAGCGTTGAAGATGATAACACAAATAACAACAGCATTAGGTGTTCGAGGTACATCTAGAGCCATCCACCAACCAGTAGCGACAAGGGCAGCGCTCATCTAATGAGAAACATTCAAGCAGGCAGTACGAGAAAGTATGTGCCACATACTATGACAGCACCCGACAAGAGAATGGTACGTCTTCCCCACCGATCAACAAGATACCATCTTTAGTATGATAGATTGTCAGCAGTATGTATCGTAGCTCAGGATGTACTCACGGAGGCAGTGTACTCAGGACATAAATCAGGGAATTGAAACCTGTCATTAGTATAGCTTGTCGACCGATCCAGCCAGCCTCTGACGCCACGTTGAGTACTCCGCAAACTCGACAAGTTACTACACATGCCTTCAAAGACTCGAGCTGCAATCGATGAATTCAGTAACACTGAGATGAAAGAAGCAGAGGACATACGGGCATAGTAGGATATTACTGATCATCTATTATAAGTCACAAAGCAATGATAATGACTACAACGAACCGTTGATTCCATTCTGCGATCCAGAGATCAATGATTGATGTAGAGACAAGCGAAATGATGACGAACAAGTTGTGCAAATGCCTGAGATGACATTGCAAGTAACACTCTGCGTTTGTATTTCCTCCACATAGAAAGATAAGAGCGTTCTTCCCCGGAATCGCGCTTTATGAAAGAGTAATGTAGATCAAGTGATCAAAATCACGAGACCGTCAACGATGCATACCTCCTCTTGTACTTTCCCCTTGATCTCCTTGAACTCAGCAATAGCAATTGGGTCATTGAGATTACCTCCGTGAAGATCTGCAAGCACTCGCATTCCCTCAGCATCTTGATCTGTGTCAATGAGCCATCTATGGAGTGTCAGTCCCACATGTGTAAGGCGCAGGGATGGTGATACCGTGGGCTTTCTGGCAAGACGAGTGATCCAATGGCCAGAATGGACCCGATGACACATTGGACAAACAATGGTATCCGCCACGAAAAATCTTTCTCGAGAAAAGAGCAGAAATAGTCCGTCCACTGCGTGAAGCGAGTATCATTCATCATGTTCAAAATGTCTTTTTCAACACATACCACTGAGGAAGAATAACCGATGATGTTACCAGTAAACTCCATACAAGCAAGCGCGCCACGCTACTAGAGAGTCAGACGCTGACTATATCGAAAGGATGAACGTACATGGCTTGGTGGTGATATCTCGCTTTGGTAGATCGGGACGATAGTCCTGGATTCGGTTAGAGAAGTTCGTTTGTATATAGATAGACACGTACGAAAGAAGGCCGACACCGAAGCCACTGACTAGACGCCCGACAATCATAGACCAAAAGCCAGTCGTGAAAGTTTGGATAGCGCCTCCGATAGTGAATACAACAGCGCCAGCGAAAAGGGTACCTCTACGACCTACAAGGTCTCCAATGCGGCCAGCAGCAATAGAAGTAGCTAGGAAAAGGTCCACGAGTCAACCTGAGCTACATGGAATGAAGAAGAACGACAAACCAAATGCACCAACTTCAAGTATGGCGACCATAGTACCCAGGGCAATAGGCCCTGGATTGTCGAAGTAGGCCTTGAAATTAGGGCCTGTAATTATGCCACTCATGACACTAACAGCACATTGGTGGACTCGGAAGGATCTGAAATTGTACGCAAGAGCTTACCCTTGGTCATAGCCAAACTGCAACGTGTAAGAAATTAAAAGTCTTCAGAGTAAAGATTGACTGACCAGAAAGACGCCGAGACTGGCAAAGACGGAGATAGCATAGAGTAATGGCTGGCCCACAAGCCGTAGACGGGGGTTAGTATGAGTCTCCACCATGATGCATTGGTGGTGATTCTGTGATGAAACTACAGTAATGGTTACGAGAGGCAAGTGTGCTTGGCAAATCTGATTACATTCAAGCCATGCGTTCGGCAAGTGGAGCCGTGCCCCTAAGCAACTAACCCACTTTCCACCCTCAAACTTAAAAACCATATGGAGAAAGGGTTTAAGTACTCAAGCGATTTTGCGGTGAGGTGAAGGCACTATTCCAAAACGCTCAAGTATTCGAAGATAAGAAAGGTCAATGATGTTATGTTCATAATATTATGTTCAGTTGCTTACGAGTTCATATTCACAACAACAAAGAATTCACAAGTTCGAAAACACTGGAATACTAATAGTGATCATAATGTTTATGTTCACTTTTCAATGACATTTGTACAATGATGCATGCGCACGCGTCGATTTCTTTCATACAGTCGAACCTCTTATAACCGATACCCCTTATAACCGATGCCCCTTATAACCGATAACACCTTCAAAGCGATGGGTTTTTGGTGGTCCACCGACTTGGTTCGCGGGGAAATCGAGGAAACCTCCGATACCC